>PVKA01016043.1:16088-30536 GCA_004027165.1 Ctenomys sociabilis | reverse complement strand
TTTTCCTTATCTCTCCTTTAAATGTACTCTTCAGCGCTGTGCAGGCTGTTGCTGATTTCGAGCTCTTATAAGGTAATAAATGCTAAGGTGTCGTCTTGGAGTTGGCAGGATGATCAATCACAAACTCACTTTGTATAGGGTCTTCCCCTACTGAATGACAGGACACATATCTTTGAATGCATATGGTTTTGAAAACCTTAGAAGCTGACCTTTAAAATGTCATAAATATGCTAATGGAAGTACTTACATTTTCCTGTGCTTTTTCCCCTTTACTCACCCCAGTGCAAACATGTGACTTCACAAAGCATTCAAAAGCCTTACTACATCATCTGCAAAGCAGAAAACACCATGGCTGATTTTGCAATCAAGTGCTAAACAGTACCCTTTTTTGTTTTGTTGTATTTTAAGCCCTCTCAGGGAAACTTTTCATTGTCGTGTGTGCCATTTCTAACTTTCTAGCCTTACCTTTAGTGATTTGGTGGCCCAATCACACTTAATGATTTTGGAGTCCCAAAACAGTCTAAATATTTTCACATGTGATTTCACTTCACTGAACCACTATCCTTTCTCCAAACCTGTGTTCAAATATCATTCTTCACTAAAGTCTTTCTCCAGCTGCCAAGCAATGTTATTTTAATATTGCTACAGAATACAGCCCATACAATTCAGCTATGATGGTTAATTTATGAGTCACCTATGCATATCCTTGTGTCCCTCAAGGGCAAAACAGTGCCTCATATTCATTTTCATACTATTTAATGTATTGCCTGCTATGCAGCAGCAGTAAATGAATTGGCACTAAATAAATCTGGATATATACCATTTCTTTAATGAATCGGGCTAGCATTAAGGGTTAGAGGATGAGCTTGGACTTGTACACTCCTAGATCAAAAGTCCTAGCCTTTCTGCATATCAGCCTTATGACCCTAGACAAGTTTTCTGTGTATCTCTCTTTGACTACCTGTAAAACTGGATGTCAGTATTACATGCCTAATGGAATTGAAATGATTCAGTAAAAACCTGGGTCTTGGGAACACCATAAAGCATCTGAAATACACTACATGTTCTATAAATGGCTCCTTTTAATTTTTATTTTTACCTTTCCTTTCTCCAGCTTGCTCTTAATAAACCAGAACTGCTAGATAAATGTTACTGGTAGGGAGATAGTTTTCACCATCAAATACAAACCTCAATCTAAGATATAAAACAATATACAGGCCAGGCGTAGTGATGCATGCCTGTAATCCCAGCACTTGGGAGACTGAGGCAGGAGGATTGTTGTGAGTTCAAAACCAGCTTGAGCTAAAAAGTGAGCTTAAGGCCATCCTGAACTGCATAGTGAGACCCTGTCTCAAAAAGACATAAAAAAATAAAAGAAAGCAATATACAGTGAGGGAATATTCATCAGTAAAATGTCCTTCTCTACCTATGAAAAGATGTAGAGCTCCATTTGTGTTCAAATGCAAATAAAACTGAAGTTCATCTCATTTGTCCTTTCTCCTTAATTGCAGAATAAAGAGAGACATGAGTTACACTAAAAACCTTGTATATAATCACTAACCTTGTTTTGTGGCCAATTTCAAAATAAGTTGCAACATACTTTTCATGGGAGACCTTCATTTTTAAAGATTTTTGTGCTAGTTTTCTTTTTTTTTTAGATATGCATACACCCATAGATAATTGCAGGTTAACAGCGTGTATCAGAGGACACCATGAATCATAAAACTAAGTAGAATTCTCTTGTTACTTTCAAAAATATTTGAAGACAATCCTTTCTTGTTGATAAAACTGTAATTACCCTTTACACTCTTTACAACATTACTCAGCAAATTGTAGCGTTTTGTACAAACTCTTCGTCCTTCAAGATAGGTCATTACAAAAAAGCAAATTCTAGCTTTTCAAGGCAGATAACTTTCCTTAGATATGCTTTTAGATCTTCACAGGCTGTCTTTGTTCTGTTCCTGTGTACAGCTTTCAAAGAGTTAGAAATATCTACAATACATTTGACGTAGCTACTGCTGCCTTTAAAAATGTTGCCTACCAGGTTGATGTGAAACAGTACTATGAAAAAATTGGGGTGGGTTGTGGCTAGAAAGCAGATCATATACTTAATAATCTTCATAGTATGTTTCTAATATAACCTGATTAATAGTACATTCCTCCCATCATAATGTAAACCATATTTTCAATAATGAAAATTTACCTGAAGTGAATGAGGGTGTAAAATGCAATTTTTTTTTATTTTATTTTTATTTTTTGTCTTTACTTTGCAGTTTAGGCTGGCCTTAAGCTCACTTTGTAGCTCAGGCTGGTCTCGAACTCACAACAATCCTCCTGCCTCAGCCTCCCGAGTGCTGGGATTACAGGCATGCACCACCATGCCCGGCTTTAAAATGCAATTTTAGTTAGCTTGAACATAGTTTTTGCAAGAAAAGGGTATGATTTCATTGTTTTGTGTGCATATATATTCATGAATGAATGTATGTATGATCATTGGTTTCAAAGGATTTTACGTATTTAGGAGAAGTTTTCATTTTGAGCTACTGACCTTACTAAATTCATATTAGGGAAAAAGTACACACATAAACCTCTTCTGAAAAGCCCAACCAAAGAAGTCATTTTTAGTCCTTTGGTCCATTGAGTGCATACCAGTAAGAAAAGATAGGTTAGGCATGAACTGCAATATTAGTGGTATAATAATAGAGATCTTGCCCACTTTTTCCAATATTACTTATTAAGAAAGTAGGACAGTGCCTGGTTATAGTAAATATTTACTGAATTAATATTAATCTAAGTATAGGAGCCAATGAAATATGAAAAAAAATATAGTGAAGAAGAAAAAAAATCACCTATAATTCAACCACTCAAGAATGCTAACATATGTTTATATTTACTCTGCTCTAGTTACATCTTTATGGTTTTGATAAAAATAATCTTATCCAGTCCATTAAAATTCAAGTAGAAATTTTGAAAGGATTCTTTCATGCTGTCTGTAGGGCCTCATGGTTTTTATTTATTCCTTTATCTCTTCCCAATACAAACTTGTCTTGTGCTCTCTTATCTCTGTACAAATTGTCAAAATATTCCTCTCTGGTCTATTTCAGATACCACAACTTAAGCCACCACTATCACTCTTGGTGTATCAAAAAAGGCTCCTCCTAAAACCCCTCAGAAACTTTGCTAACTGGATCATCAGAAGACTATCTCTGAGTCAGGTAAACATATTTCTTTCTCTCTTATTCATATTAACTGGAGAATTACTGATATTTTCAGAGTTGTTGGATACCTATGTTGACCTGTTCAACATGGCTTATAGGGATACATTTGGGGAATGCTTTTAAAAAAATGAAGAAAATTTACAGACACTCAATGAATATAGTATCTATGAGATTTGAAACAATATCTTTCTCCATTTCTGAATTATCACAGATATTAATAAATTATGAAAGGACATGATGCAATAAGAACTTTTAAATGGTAAGGCTTGCAAGACATTTAATGTACTACCACAAAGATGTTTCTTAACATGTATATGTATGTGGAAGTGAAAGAATGTGGTACAAAAATCTGTGTGAGTTTCTCTGTGTATGTGTGAATGCTACTTCTTTTCCTGAGTTCTTTGTGTACGTAAAGTGATAGTGTAGTATGTAATGCTGCTGATGTTGCATGTGACCTGGCTTTCCTACAGTACTGGAATAAATGTAATAATCTCTCTTAACTCTACGACCACATTTCACTAAAAATGTGGAGCATAGCATTCACATAACATAGTGCTTTAAAGTTAAAAATGTTGTGAGAGAAATTTGCTTTATTTAGTGTACTAGTTTTAATTTTCTTTAAAACAGGGGCTTGGACTATGGAGATAGCTCAGTAGCATAAGCACCTGCTTGGCAAATGCAAAGCCCCAAGTTCAATCCCAAGTACCAATAATAAATAAATAAATAAATAAATAAATAAATAAATAAATAAATAAATAAAATTAGGGCTCCTGGGAATCCCAAAGGCACCGAAGAAAATTTACAACAAGCAAATGGTTCTATGTTTGTTACTGATAAGTATCAGACATTGTGAGATAGTTTACTCTATTGTTTTACAAAGTTTGAAAAAGCATGAGCTTAATGATTTCTAGAGTCCTGCCTAATATTGATCTTTGATAAAGCAAGAAAACACATGATTAGAATAACCATTAACATTAGCGATATTATAACTATCAACTTTATCATGGCATGTGCTTTAAAAATGGAATTATTAAGATAACTTTCCTACTGCACTCTGGAAGCACAAATGCTTATATTCTATGTGACTTTATTTATTTACAGATTTACTTTTAAGTTCAATTTCAGAGTACTTCCTAGCTTCAGGCACATAAGGCCATCATAAGAAGCACAAGTGGTACCTCAAACCTAAGATGACCAGAGACTGTAATGTATGAAGTGTGATCAAAAGTTACAATGGATGTTAATTTTTTAAAAATTCACAATAAAAGGCACATTGTGATTAATCTCCCCAGAAATGTTTCTCATTTCTCCTCATTCAGATATACCTATGCCATTGTTCTTGCCAGTTGCTAAAGCAATTTCATAGGTCTTCTTTCATGAGTGTCTTTGCAATATGATATTTAAATTCGCTTGTCTTTACAAGGTGTGATAAAATCATATAGTAAATGTTGCTGTCTGATGACCCCATAGGTTTGAAAAAGCTGACACAGTGTCCTCATCAGCCTTAATCACTGGACCTTACACCATGCAATTTTTGGCTCTTTCCTATGAAAACTCTAAATGAACAAGAATGGTAAGCATATTGAGTGGATTCAAGACCTTGAGGTAACCATAACCATGGAACTACAGATATTCACAAAAGAACCCTTTTGCAACTGTTTTAGAAAATAACAAGAATGATACAAGGAGTATGCTCAGTGTGGGGGGGTAGCTTTGAGGACACTCAAGGAAATATATATTTTAGTGCAATAATTATTTTCTAAAAAGAATAATTATTGTTGTTTTCTAATTTAAACATTCACAGTGTTTCTCAATGACACCTCAAACTTTCCTTTAAATGAAACCTCAGTGGTGATGGAAGTATGTGAGATAAAGAAAATAGAGTGAAAAAAGGGGACATTGTGTGAACCAGTGACCAGTGTTTTAAATGAAATGACCAGTGTTTTAAATGAAATATGAAGGAGATTAAAACCAGATGTGATGGCACGCACCTATAATCCCAGCACAGGGAAGGCTGAGACAGGAAGATCACTATGAGTCTGAGCTGCATAGCAAGACCCTGTACTAAATAAATACATAAATATATAAAATATTAAACAACTAAAGTAGGTTCATGGTAATACAACAATAAGAGTGTTAATGGCTTTGAATTATGGTCTAATGTATATTTTTCTTTCTTGTGTGTGTTTTAGGGAAGGGTCTACAAGGTGTTCAGAGTCTCACTAGCAGATTGTACTCATAGTGATCCACCTGTTTACAACCTCGCAAGAGCAGGGATTAAAGGCATGCGCCACCATGCGCAGTCTCAATTGCTGTCTCAGCGTGTCCTGGAGGTGGGGCCAGAACAGCAGACCCAGGGTTCGAAACCTGGCCCCCTGCTCCTGCTTGCAGGAGCTTTAATCCACTGTGCTATTTGGCCAGCCTTAATTTATATATTCTGATATAGTCACAAATTTGTGCAACTAGAGAAACAGTGATTCTTGAAGTTTAGAAGCAGCCCACTCATCAAGCCATAGCATGCTAGATGGATTTGGAAAGGAACAGAAATATGGGTAGAGGGGCCATAAGTAAAAAGACATTGGCTTCCCAGAAGCTTTAACACAATTTTTATGTTAGCTTCCAATAAGCTTTTTACCATTGCTTATTAAGTCATTTTATTTTTTAAGTCACAGTTACTTTCAGTGCTTTCTTTTTTGATTTCTGTAAGTTTATGAGTATTTATTGAGGTGAGAATGAGCTGATTCTTTAGTGCTTACTAATTGTAATCTTATGGCACAGAGGACCAAAGCACATTACCACTATATAACTGTGAAGCAACTTCAGAAATATATTGATATTAAGAACACTCACTTTAGTAGAACGTTTAAAATTAAGTCTAACACTATTTGTCTATTGCTGCATTAAATGTTTCAACTTAAAATCCTTAATGTCCTGAGTATGAAAGTGCCTACAGAGAATTGGCAAGGAATGGTGAATGAAACATATGCCCCTAGTATGATTTGTGGGTCAAGTCGTCTTGTTTGTTTATGTTTTGCCAGCAAAACTGGATGTTATCCAGTGACAGATGCTATCAAGCATCATCTGATAACTATCATTTTGGTAAGCACAGCAGATCTCAATCTTTTCATTAATAAAAATTACTCTGTGAAACAGGTGTCAGCCTTCAATTTAACACACAAAAAGTACTTGCCATGGTAAGGATTTATTTGGAAGGAGGTCGCTGTACATCATGATTTCTCAGGCTTGTACTGCTGAAATTTGGGGCTAAGATAATTATTTTTTATTTAAGGAATGTCTTTTGCATTTCAAGATGTTTAGTATTCTTCGTCTTTCCTCTCTGCATGCCAGCACAATCCACCCATACCCATTTTTGAAGTGTAGTGTTTTTTTTATTAGTACACGTTTGCCACACATAATGATCACATTCATCACAAGGAATTTGTACCTTACATACTATATCTTAATTTGTCTTTTTTCCCAATATTCTCCCCTCCCTTCAGCCTTCTTCTCTTCTCCATGTACAAATGCTTTGTTTCCACTTTTTCTTTCTATTCTCTTTTTTAAAATTATGCACCTACAGTATTTGAATGGCAATGGAATACCATCTCTGACAAAACTAAAAAAGGGGGATATAAATAAAGGACAATTTTTAGTGAAAGAAATATTTGTCTGTATATACAGCTACTTTTTCTTAATTCAATGAGAAGAAAGATTTGTACTAATAGTGTTTAGCAATATATCATGCCTGCATCTTCTACTATGAGTACTACGAAGACAACAATATACAATGTGTTAATTCTTGTAACTCTCCTACTAACTTGTTTTGAAACGATCCCATTGTTATTTCTTTATCAATGAAATTAACAAAAATTTAAAAAGCGCTGGAATTTATTCAGATAAAAGAAAAATAAGGGGCTCCCAGCGAGAGAGACACGAGTGGCCAGGCCCAGCCTCAGCCGCAGCACAGCCCCCGCGGTGGCACGGAGCACCCAGACACAAAGAGAGGGGCTGTGTGCGGGGTGGGGTGGGGGTTCACTATGTCAGATGACGATTCCAGGGCAAGCACCAGCTCCTCCTCCTCTTTGTCCTCCAACCAGCAAACCGAGAAAGAAACAAACACCCCCAAGAAGAAGGAGAGTAAAATCAGCATGAGCAAAAACTCCAAGCTCCTCTCCACCAGCGCCAAGAGGATTCAGAAGGAGCTGGTCGACATCATCCTAGACCCTCTGCCTAACTGCAGTGCTGGTCCTAAAGGTGACAACATCTATCAGTGGAGAATATACCATCCTAGGACCCCCAGGATCTGTGTATGAAGGAGGTGTATTCTTTTTGGATATCACTTTTACTCCAGAGTATCCCTTCAAACCTCAAAAGGTTACATTTCAGACAAGAATCTATCACTGTAATATTAACAGTCAAGGAGTTATTTGCTCGAATATATTGAAGGATAATTGGAGCCCAGCGCTAACTATTTCTAAAGTCCTCCTTTCTATCTGCTCACTTCTTACAGACTGTAATCCTGCTGACTCTTTGGTGGGAAGTATTGCCACTCAGTATATGACCAACAGAGCAGAACGTGACAGAATGGCCAGTCAGTGGACCAAGAGATATGCTACATAAATTGAATTGAGTTTTCACAATTCTTACATTATTTGTCTGTCACAGAAAAGAGCTGCTTATGATTTTGAAAGGGCAGGGGAGGGTGGGAGTTGGTAAAGAGTACGGTATTTCTGTAACAGATATTATTCAGTCTTATTTCCTAAGATTTTGTTGTAACTTAAGGTATCTTGCTACAGTAAACAAAATTGGTATTAGCACCTTTAAAAAGTAATTACTTCTACAATATTGGCTGAAATATAGTACAGAAAAGAATGTAGTTAAACATTTGAATTCTATTGCTTATAGTATGTAATTTTTAAACAGCTTCATTTGTTCAGGTTACACACATGGGTGTTTATGTAAAGTCATTGGAAGATGGCATACATTTTGCTTTAAAAATCGGAATTTGTCCCCTTCTTAGAAGTGAATATTTAACACAGGTTTTAGGACTGTAATCATGTGTATATATATATATATATTTTTTTTTTAATTTTTGTTTTATTGAAGTACAATTATCAATGAGGCAGTTTTAAGATACCTTCACAAGATGGATTTGATAAATTAATACATTGCAAACTGTTTTCATAATGTTCTGGTATCACAGGAGGTGCATACATGATATTATACTTACAGATATTATTATAGAATGTGATTCTTATCAGTAAAGAAAGAGAGTGTAGGGCCGGGGTGATGGCTCAGTGGAATAAGCGCTTCCCTGGCAAGCGCAAGGGCCTGAGTTCAAGCCCCGGTTCCTCCAAAAAAAAAAAAAAAAAAAAGAAAGAGAGTGTAGCTGTTTGCATTTCTTAATTTTTATACCTGAATTACATCAAAGATTCAATAATTAACACTTCCTACCTTGGTATTTTCCTAATGGTTCTCCATAGTACTCAAAGCTGACATAATATCCTGTCCAACTACCATTAGTGCAAATCTTGCCTCTCATAGGATTATGTAGAAGCACAACATTATCTATCCCAACTATATGGTCTATACACACACATCATAATTCTTCCTTTCTATACCCCTTCCTTTGTCTACACCTGTCAGAGATAGGCACTCCATTGTCATTTAACGAATTTAGGTGCTTGAACTCAACAACACAATCCAACACAGTCCAGTATTCCACTACAGTAGTGAGTTATCTGAAGAAGTTGTCGACCATAGCCATTTAGAGCTCAGCTTAATATTATGGCCCCACGATGTATACTTCATGTTTATACTTTTCTGCTGGATGGTTAAGACCCAGATAGAGCAAGACTTATATGCCAACACATGTACTTTATGTTTCTTATGTGGTCAGTGAAGTCCCCTCAGGGTTTATCTTGTAGTCCTGTACATTATTCTGTAGATCCTTTGTCTGTGTCATCCATGTGGATGAGTCATGGCCAGTGCTTGACAAGTTTGCTCTCTGTGAGAGCCTGAGAGAACGTTTTCTCTCCACGTGACTCTGCCCAGGCACACTATAGAACTTCAATCTCTTTCCTCTGTGGCTCCATAATCTCCTTGTTCAGAAAATTTGGAGCTCACCTAAGTTTCATGATGCTGCAATACAGGTTCTCCTATGTCCTGAGTCTTCACTGACCTTAAAAGGCTAGAGCCAAAATGTTGGCTGGTCTTGTGGCTCTTCTATTTCTCCAACTTTGATCTGTGAACGTAGGTTGTTAACCATCCAGAAGAAAAACTGATTAGTATCCTGGAGCATATGCCATTCACTTTGCCTTATCTGGCTCAATTGATTTTACTTGTTGTACGTTTCCTTTTGTATTTCTGCTTTTCGCTTGTTATACTAGGGAGACTATATGATATTTACACATGTGTGTCTGGTTTATTTCACTTATGAGTATATGTTCAAGTGGCATACATTTCAGTATAAATGCTTCAAACTTATCATTCTTAATAGCTGAGTAATACTCCATTACATAGAAATACCACATCTTTTTCAACCATTCATCATGTGATGGACATCTTGGTTGTTTCCAAGATCTTGCTATCACACATGGTGCTGCTATAAACATAGGTACACAAATATCACTATGATACAATGTTCTCCAGATCCTTTGGGAAAATTCCCAGTATGGGGATAGCCGGCTTGAGTGCGATTTCTAGTCCTACTCTTTTGAGGAGTCTCCACAATGGCTGAACCAGTCTATATTCCCACCAGCAGTGGAGAAGTGTTCCCTTTTCCCCACAACCTCTCCATCATTTGTTGCTGGCTGATTTCTTTATGATAGCCATTCTTTCTGGAGTGAGATGGTATCTCCGTGTTGTTTTTATTTGCATTTCATGGATGAATAGCAATGTGGAGCATTTTTTCATGTATTTATTTGCTTCTTTAATTTCGTCCTCTGAGAAGTGTGTATTCATCTCAGATGCCCATTTCTGAATTGGGTCTTCAAATTTGAGGGCCCTGTTATATCTTAGTGCTTTATATATTCTAGACAGTAGTCCTCTGTCTGATTGCTTATTAGTTAGGATTTTTTCAAATTTTGTGGGTTGTCTTTTCACTCTGTTGACAATTTCTTTTGACATGCAGAAGCTTCTTCAGAAGAGTTGATCCCACTTGTTGATTCTTTCAAGCGCTTCCCGTGCAAATATGTTTGTTCATGAACTGTTTACCTAACCATATGTCTTCAAGGGTTCCTCCTACTTTCTCTTCCAGGAGATTGAGTGTTTCTGTTTTAATGTTTAGATCTTTAATCCATTTTGACTTTAACTGAGTGCATGGTGATAGAGCTGGGTCAAGTTTTAGTTTTTGGCATGTAGAAAGCCATGTTTTCCAGCACCATTTGTTAAAGAGGCTATCTTTCTTCCAGTGAGCTTGTGTAGCCACTTTGTCGAATATAAGATGGCTGAGTGTTTTCGTAGATGCCTCTGCGTCTTCTAATCTATTCCACTGATCCTCAGGTCTATTTTGTTGCCAATACCATGTTGATTTTATCACAGTGGCTTTGTAGTATAATTTCAAGTCAGGGATTGTGATGCTTCCTGCCTTGTCTTGATTGGCCAAGCTTGCCTTTGCTATTCTAGGTCGTTTGTGGTTCAAAATAAATTTTAGCAATGATTTCTCTATGTCTGGGAGGTATGTTGGTGGCAGTTAGATGGGGATTGCATTAAATCTTTACAGCAATTTTGGGAGTATGGCCATCTTCACGATGTTGGTTCTTCCTATTCAGAAGCATGGAATATCTTTCCATTTTCTGAAATCCTCTATAATCTCTTTTCTTAGGGTGTTGTGATTTTCTGTGAAAACATCTTTGACTTCTTTGGTTAAGTGAATCCCAAAGTATTTCATTTTCCGTGGTGCTATTGTAAAAGGAATTGTATCCCTTTCAGTGTGCTTGTTATCTGTGTAGAGGAATGCTATTGACTTTTGAGTATTGATTTTGTATCCTGCTATGATACTGAATTTCCGTATCAGTTCTAGTAGTTTCTTGGTGGAATTTTTAGGGTCTTCCAAGTAAAGTATCTTGTCATCTGCAAATAGTGATAATTTAACTTCTTCTTTTCCTATTCTTATTCCCTTTATTTCTCCCTCTTTTCTAATGGCTGTTGCTAAGGATTCCAAGACTATATTGAATAGGAGGGGTGATAGTGCGCATCCTTGTCTTATACCTGATTTAGGAGTAAAAGATTTTAGTTTTTCCCCATTTAGGATTATATGAGCTTTTGGGTTGTCATAGATGGCTTTTACCATGTTAAGGTAGAGTCCATCTATTCCAATTTTCTGTAGGACCTTGAACATGAATGAATGTTGGACTTTGTCAAACGCTTTCTCTGCATCAATTGAGATGATCATGTGGTTTTTAGATTTCAGTCTATTAATATAGTGTATTATATTTATAGATTTTTGAATATTGAACCATCCTTGCATCCCTGGGATGAATTGTACCTGGTCATGGGGTATGATCTTCTTTATGATTTGCTGTATTCTATTTGTCAGGATTTTGTTGAGTATTTTTGCATCTATGTTCATGGGGTAGCTTGGCCTGTAGTTTGCCTTTTTGGTTGTGTCTTTCCCTGGTTTTGGAATCAGTATTATACTTGCCTCCAGAAATGATTTTGGGAGGACTTTTTCCTTTTCAACTTCGTGGAAGAGTTTGTGGAGTTTGGGGATTATATCTTCTATAAATTTCTTGTACAATTCAGCTGTGAATCCATCGGGACCTGGACTTTTCTTTGTCGGTAGGCTTTTTATTACATTTCGAATTTCGTTGGATGTTATTGGCTTATTGAGAGTTGTTATATCTTCTTGATTCAGTTTTGGTAATTTGTACATTTCGAGAAATCTGTCCATTTCTTCTGTGTCTTCTATTCTGTGAGCATAAAGATTCTCGAAGTAACTTTTGATAATCTTCTGAATTTCCACTGGGTCTACGGTGATTTCACCCTTTTCATTCCTTATCACTTGTACTTGAATTTGCCTTTGCCCCTTTTTGATGAGGTTGGCAAGAGGTTTATCAATTTTATTTAGTTTTTCAAAGAACCAACTCTTTGATTTGTGGATTCTTTGAACTGTTTTCTTCATCTCAATTGAATTAGTTTCTGCTCTAATCTTTATGATTTTTTCCCGTCTGCTCTCTGGGTTTTGTTTGATCTTCTTTTTCTAGTTGTCAGAGGTGTAACATTAGGGTGCTAATTTGTTCCCTTTCTGTTTTTCTAATGTGTGAGTTCATAGCTATTATTTTCCCTCTAAGAACTGCTTTCATCGCATCCCATAAATTCTGGTAAGTGATACTTGAATTTTTATTGAATTGTAGATATTGTTGAATTTCTTGTTGAATTTCTTCTGCAACCCATTGATTGATGAGTAGGGTGTTGTTCAGTTTCCGTGAATGTAGTGGGTTTTTCTGGTTTCTTTTCTCATTTATTTCCAGTTTCATTGCATTGTGGTCAGATAGTATGCATGGGATAATTTGTATTTTCTTGCATATACTTAGGCATGACCTCTGGACAAGTAGTGGTCTATTTTGGAAAATGACCCGTGTGCAGCTGAAAAAAATGTGTATTCAGCTGTGGTTGGGTGGAACACTCTATATGTCCACCAGATCCATTTGTTTCAATCTCTGGTTCAGTTCTGCTACTTCCTTGCTAATTTTTTGTCTGGTTGACCTATCTTTTTGAGATAAGGGTCTGTTAAGGTCTCCTGTAAGATTGTGTTCTTAGACATTAAGTTTTTCATGTCCTTTAAGATTTGTCTTACATAGTTGGGTACTCCTGTGTTTGGTGCATACATATTTATGAGTGTTACTTCTTGCTCTTTTATTTTTCCCCTGACCAATATATAGTGGACTTCTTTGTGTCGTTTGATCATTCTTGGTTTGAAGTTGAGACTGTCTGAGAATAGAATTGCTACTCCTTATTTTTTCTGAGGTGCTGGGGCATATAGTATTGTTTTCCGTACATTGACTTTGAGCCTATGAATGTCCTTTTGTGTTAAGTGTGTTTCTTGTATACAGTATATTGTTGTATTTCGTTTCCTAATCCACGTTGCCAGTCTGTTTCTCTTAATTGGAGAACTGAGTCCGTTTACATTGATGGTTGTAGTTTAAATGACTTACGTTTGTCATGATATTTACCTGGCGTTGTTTACTCCTTTGCAACCTATGTTTAATTGTCTGTCCTGTTTAGTGGGTTCCTTCCATTCTCATTCATGGAGTTCTGGTCATTGTGGTCTCTCTCTGGAACATCTTTAAGCAGCCTGCGAAGGGATGGCTTTGTCATCATGAAATTCTTTAGTTGTTCTTTGTCATGGAAGTATTTCACTTCTCCATGAAAATTGAAAGAGAGTTTTGCAGCATATAATAATCTGGGCTGTAATTTGTTTCTGTGTAGGACCTGAAGAACTCTGCTCCATGCTCTCCTTGCCTTCATTGTTTGTGTGGAGAAGTCGACTGTAATTCTGATGGGTATTCCTTTGAATGTGAGCTCCTTCTTCTCTCTAGCAGCTTTCAGTATATTGCTTTTATGTTGGATTTCTGGGATCTTAACTATGATATGTCTCAGTGTGTTTCTACTTGGGTTGAAGTTATTTGGTGTTCTGTATGCTTCAGTGACCTGAATGTTGGATTGTTTCCTCTTATTTGCAAAGTGTTCTGTGATTACATCTCCCCAAATTCTTTTCATGTCATTTGTATTGACTCCTTCATTCTCGCTGATACCAGTTATTCTCACATTGTTCATCCTGGCATCATCTTGCAGATGATGGATTATTTTTTCCTGCATTCTCGTTGTTTTTAAGAGATCCTTTCTCACCTTTTCACTATCTGCTATGGCATCTTCAAGATCTGAAACTCTGTCTTCGCTTTCACTCAGACGGTTTTGTAGACTCGTGATTGTTATTTTTAGTTCTTCTATATCTCTTTGACTGTGTTTCATGTGTTCTATTTCTTTTCTGTATTGCTCATTCAACGAATCCATCATATTTCTAATATGCTCAATTTTTTTATCCATGTCTTCTTTAAGGTAGTTATTGCCGGGCGTGGTGGCACATGCCTGTAATCCCAGCACTCGGGAGCCTGAGGCAGGAGGATTGTTGTGAGTTCGAGACCAGCCTGAGCTACAAAGTGAGCTTAAAGCCAGCCTGAACTGCATAGTGAGACCCTGTCTCAAAAAGACAAAAAAAAAAAAAAAA
>PVKA01016043.1:0-15988 GCA_004027165.1 Ctenomys sociabilis | reverse complement strand
TCAGCTGGAATAGTGCTCTCTGCACTTTTTCTGGGTGAGCAGTTTTTCCACCCAATGTTTCTGGAATTCATTCTTTATTTCAGATACTATGTATTCAGATATTTCTTTTTTAATTTGGGGAATTACTTCTCGTTTTATTTCCTCTATAGCTTTCTGCTGTTGTTCCTTTGCTGCTGTATCTGTTAATTCATTCATTGCAGCTGAGCTAGTGTCCTCTGCCCTTACTGGTGTACTCGAGGTCTGGAATTGTGTTTTTCCCCCTCTCTTTGTCATTTTGTATACCACTGACCTTTGACCTTTGGTGTAGAGCTTTGTTGCTGCTATAACCTTAGCTTGTTATGAGATTCAGGTTCCAGTCTATTAAGTTTGAGATTATCCAGGTGTACCTATCCTGGATCTAGCTGTTGTGTTCAGTTCTTTTTTTGCTATAGCTCCTTTGGTTCCCCTCTGTTGATTCCCTGTTCAAGTGAGCCTGAACCGTACTGAGATGCAGAGGAAGTAATGAAAATTCCCACTGCCTTGGGTGGCTTTGGGGTGAGGATCCGTAAAATTGCTGGGGTCAGCCCTCCTGTTTCAGGCAGATCGCTCTCTTGGTGGGCGAGCCTGGGCTTTGGTGGGTCTTCTGGGCTCACGAAAGCATAGTGGATGATCTTATTCATGGAGTAGGCTGTCCTGGGTTGGCCAGCTTGAGCTGGGTCTGCATCTACAGGGCGGAACCTGAGAAGACTGATAAAGCTTCCTCCGGTGCAGTGGGCCTGGAGTCCTCACTCACAGGCCAGGCTGCACTGGGTTCTTGGCCCTGGTGTTGGACCGAGGATTGCTGAGAAATGTCCCTTTCGCGTGGCAGGCTTGGAATTCTCACTCCAGGCCGATCTGCACTGGGTCTGCAGCTGTGGGGTAGGACCAGCAATCGCCTGGAAATGTTTCTCTGGCCCAGTGGGCCTGGAGCTCTCACTGGGCCATGGGGAATGGGGGGACAGGGAATCCCTGGAAAATGTCTCTCTGGCACAGTGGGCATGGAGTTCTACACTCACTGAACTTTGATGCCCAGAGAATTGGGGAAATCCCCACTCGTTCTGTGGGCTTTAGTGCAGGGGATCCGGGGAAGTGCTGGTGAGTGGGTCCTGAGGTTTCAGGCCAGTCACTGGCTTGGAGGGCTTGGGGGCAGGGATCAGGGTAGTGCGTGTAGGAAGATGCCAATGGCTCTCCCTCAGACTCACCACACTCTCACTGATCTGGGAGGCCTGGTGAGTCGTGCAAATTCCCACTCACTGGGAGAGCTTGAGGCAGGATCCAGGAGTTCGCTAGTGTCCACTGCACTGTCTCTAGCTGGTATCTGGTGCTGGGCAGGCGTGGTTGGGATCAAGCAGGATGGCAGAGTTGGCTGTGCTGTCTCCTATAGATAGATAGATAGATAGATAGATAGATAGATAGATAGATAGATAGATAGATAGATAGATAGACAGATAGATATAGTTATGGCTATAAGACAGTATGTAGGAAATGAATAGTTAATGTATTTTATTTTATATTGAATTTCGTTTAAAAGTTTAAATCAGGACTTTTGAGAACCTGTAGTGAAATACTTTAAGCTGTTAACTGTAAGGCGTGGAATAAGAGTCACTCAGTGGATTGATTATATGTTGTAGACTTCTTACATCTGCATTTGTTACTGTGCTGATAAACCATATTAAAAAGAAAGAAAAAGAAAAATAAGGGGCCAAGGAGACAGCTCAGTAGAATAAGTGCTTGCCTGGCAAGTGTAAGGGCCTGAGTTCAATCCGTGGTTCTGCCAAAAATATAAAATAAAAAATCAAATCAAATCAAATCCTTTTTCTCTTTCTTCCCCTTTTCCCCTTCTTTGTTCCCCTTCCAATTTGAACTAATTCTTCCTACTTTCCAAAATCTGTCCTCTACTTTGCTTTTTATTTACCCTTTTGATTTCTCACACAAGAGTATCAGTGAAATATTGTGTGTCCAATTTACTTTACTTAAAATTATGATATGATATGTGTTAATTTACTTTAAAAATAGCTTCAAGTTTATTTTTATGCCAAGTAGTACTCCAATGTATATTAAAGCCCTATTTTCTGTATCTAATAATCTGTTACTGGACGTATGGGCTGTTTCCAAAATTAGCTATTATAAATTTTGCTGCTATAAACATGACTATGTATTTATTATTGTGGTATAACATTTTATTTCAAAAGGGAATAGCTAGGTCAAATGGAATTTCTGTTTTGAATTTTCTGAAGAATCTGTATACTAATTTCCATAGTGGTTATACGAATTTACACTGCCACGAACAATGGAGAAGTTTTATTGTTTCCCACTGTCTAGCCAACATTTATTAATTGTTGATTTCTTGATTTTGGTGTGGTTTTTTGTGGTACCAGAGATCAAACTCAGGACCTTGTGCTTGCCAGGCAAGCACTTATTCCACTGAGCTACTTCCCTGGCTCCCATTAGCATTTTTTTAAGACAGGGTTTCACTATGCAGTACAGGTTGGCCTTGAGCTCACTTTGTTGCCCAGGCTGGTCTCAAAATCACAACAATCCTCCTGCCTCAGTCTCTTGAGTACTGCTATTGTGGCCATGAGCAACCATTCCCAGCTCACTATAGCATTTTCGACATCAACTGTAATTATTGATGGGTTTTACTTGTACTACTTTCTCTCTGGTCTCCATGGAAAAGAAAACTCCTCTCTAATTCACATCTATCTTTCCACCTATGCTCCAATTTCTGTCATCCCCTACATTCTCAGTACTAGATTTGTGTGATTTGTCATTACAATATTCTCTTACGCATTATGGAAGAATCAGGTGGTCACGGAGACTTCAATATCCATTCATAATATTTAAAATGTCAAATGAAATTATGTGAATCATATAATAAAGGAAGAAGCTGCCAAAAAAAGAGAGAAATCGGTTAGTCCTAAATATTCAATTAATAAGCATATGTATTTGCAGGAAGACTAATGAGGTGATCATATGTTAATTACTTTGACTTAATCATTTCACAATAAGTACATCACATGTATTCCCAAAATATATACAATTATTATTTGTCAATTGACTCTGTGACAGTTGGGCTTAATTAACAACTTGGTTGGCTTGTGAATCACCTAGGGGACCAATAAAACACACTTCAGGGTATATCTTGGCAATTCACAAATTTGTGACTGTGGGTACTATATTGGTCTCTGATTACTTCCTCTCTGGCATTTTTACACTGCTTCTTTTCCAGTTGCCATGAACTAAACACTTTTGCTCCTCTATGACCCCTGCAATGATGTTTCTCCTTTGATACCAACCAACCATGAACTGATTTCTCTTAATTGTCAGCCAAATGATACCTCCTATCATGTATGTTGTGGACATCAGGCAATGTTTGCCAGCAACAGGAAAACTGACCAATAATGAAACAAAATAAACAAGTTTGAATGGAAGATGTTGACAAATTAAGAAGCTTTTATATGTCAATCATACATCAATGTTCTAGTCTTTGTTATATTTTACTGAAAGGTATAATTAAATTAATTACACATGGTTAAACATGTTTTATTTGTTCAGCTGCTCTAGGCTATTCAGTGGTAACAGGAAAATATCTCAGTGACTCTTACCCCTGGTATGCATCTATTTTGACTTTGTTACACATTCAGGCAAATATCCTCACTTGGAAACCCAGCTTGATGGTGTCTTCCATATCTGGAGCATCACTTGTCATTCTGGCCAGCAGGAACAAATTCTGCTTGTCTGTGCTCTAAAGTAGACAAGAGCGCCCATGGTATAGAGACCAAATCCAGATTGTGTGTTTTTCATGGGGACATAGTCATACCCATTTGTTTACCTATGTTTCCTCCCATACGATAAAAAAGAGTAAATTTCACTGTAACAGATTACCTGTGACCTAGAAACCCTAAAATTCTTACTGCCTGGCTCTATATAGAAAAGTGCTTTTCTTAAAGTGTTCTTCTGAGAAGGAAACCTACCTCTATTTATTTACACTGAACTGACCAAAATAAGTAATTTGGCCAAAACTAACTTCAGTAGAGAAGAAAAGAACAATTCTACTTTCATATGCCTAGTAAAATGTGGACAAAATTTATGATTACTATATGTATTTTCTTTTCTGTATTTCTTTCTGTCTATTTTTCTGTCCCTGTCTCTTTGCCTTGCTCAGTCTTTGGCTCTGTCTCTATTTCTGTCTCCCTCCCTCCCTCCTTCTCTCCCTCCTACTTAAACTGGTGGTTAATTTATCTGTTTCTGTTCTTGTGATCTAACTAACATCTTTTTTTTATTTACTACAGGGTTTCACTATGTAGATCTTACATATAGTGACCTGCCTGTATTCAGCCTCCCAAGACCTGGGATTATAGGTTGTCACCATGCCCAGTCTCAGTTGCTGTCTCAGTGTGCCCTAAGGGTGGGGCTGACACAGCACCCAGGAGATTGAACCCAGGCTGCTGTGCTCTTCCTAAGCAGGTATTTTAGTCTGCTGAGCTACCTGGCCAGCACTGATCTAGAAGTTCTTGCACAGCATTGCAATGATCGCTGTAACCTTGCACTCCATTAAGCTCTAAGCTACATGAATATAGAGCTCCTGTTTGTCACATTTACCACCTTCTTTGTTTCTCAGTACCTAAAACAGTGGGTTGCTTTAGGCCCTTATTCATTTTCTTATTTATTTATTTATTTATTTATTTATTTATTTATTTATTTATTTATTTTTGGGCAGAACCGGGGATTGAACTTAGGCCCTTGCACTTGCCAGGGAAGTACTTATTCCACTGAGCCATCTCCCCGGCTCCCCCCTTATTCATTTTCTTTATTGTTCTTATTATAATTTGTATTTATGTAGCAGTTTTGTGATTTTTTATTGCTCTCTGTCTCCCAATCAGCCTCTAAGATCCATGTGGACAGGGACAATACTTGCATTGACTGCTTTGCATACCCAGTATATTAAATAGTGCCTAACAGATGCAAGCACTCAGTACTGGATATATGAGTGACTACTTTGTGAATGAGAATTTGATTCTGATTTCAATTTAAGGTAAAACTTCTTAATGAGCTATAACACTGTTTTATGTTTTAGTACCTATTTCTCTGGCTATCTTCAGCAACACCCTTTCACCCCATACCTTTCCTGCCCACCCTACCTTTACTTCTCTGTCACATGGTCATCGTATATGGCTTCCCTTTGTTTTGGAATGCTATCATTTTAGAATGTTGAATCCTGTCCACTTTCTCATGAAAGTCTACACAGTCAATCATAAAGAAAAATGCGTGTACCAAATGCTTGTGAACTCACCCTATACAAGGACTTATCTCAGTTGTATATTGTTCTTCATATAGTACTCACATGATCATTTATTACTTGTTTAATGCTTGTGTCCTTTCACTAAACTGCATCATGTATTATTTTGCTAATCATTGCATCTCTACTGTTTGTCATTATATTTTGCACATAGTACTTTTAAAATAAATTATTTTTCTTGAATTAGGACATATATTAACATTTAGATAATAATTTTCTTGCATTAAAATGAGAAATTTTTAATGCTTCTTTCAGTGGGGTTATTCTGAGCATTACAGACAATGGATAACAGAAACCTAGTATATGAAATGATCTCTGTAAATGATAGCTGCTTTGCTATTATTTTTGTTGTCCTTTGTATACATGTACAAATATTATTATTTGAATATTAATCTCTATAGAAAGCCAAGGAAAGAGGAGGGGAAGGAGGAGGAAGAGGGAGGTTGAAGGAGGAAGAGGTATAGAAATAAGAGAAAGAAGAGGTAGAAACCTAGTAACATTTTGTACAAATGAAAACTTTTGATCACTGACTCAAGAACCTTTTGCTTTACTCAAGGACAGCTTTGCTTCTCGTTTCCTTGGTTAAGAGTTGGACAGAGATAAACCTAAGAGACCTATAGAATTAAGTGTGTTTTTAATAAGTTTTCCATTCTGTTCACTCAGTAGGTTCCACTGACAAAAAACAATTAGACTACCCTTTTTCAAATAGACATGGGAAACTGTATCAGATTTGAGAGCAGTGGAGTGAGAGTATAATGACTCCTCTTGCCATTTGAACTTCATTAGTAATCACCTATGTGCAGCACACAGGTGCATCAGGTGCCTGTTGCCACCTGATGATAATTCTTCCCTATTGCTTGCTAACAAAAGCCTGACTTTTCTATGAAAACACTTCCTTTTCTTCTTGTGCTGTCCCTGCCTTCACTATTTTGATCATTGTCCTGTAACAAGTTGATGATTTGAAATTGCATCAGCTATTCTGTCCCCATGAGATCACCAGGTAGCACACTAAGGGGAAGAGGATGGAATGATGGAAATGGTAAGGCTTCCTAACATTGTAATTGAGCTCACATATGAGTCCTGTAATCATCAACCCTCAGGGCTCTAGCAAAAATTGTAGACTTCCCTTTTGTGTTTTTAAAGTGGTGGTTCTATTACTGGTAACATCTAAAATTTCAAATTCATAAACACTTCCCTGGGCACACAGAAGTATTTGCACAGAAGTTGTGGATGTTCTATAGATAAAATTGAGACAATAGGAAGTTCTTTTATGAAGATTAATATTTATAAGACATATGCAGAGGACTGGCTCCACTGCAGAAAACCAGTTTCTTGCAGGTTTCCACACAGGACAAATGGGTCAGCCTCAAACTTGGGCTGAGAAGAGGCTTGGAAGAACACTCTGTAATCCTCCCAGGGATGAGCTGTCTTGTGAAGGCCATCACAAACCCGTTTCTAATCATCCTCCCTTTGTGGAGGAGGTTGCAAAAAAACAGCTTATCAGTTCTTTCTCCGGTTCCCACAAGACCCAAAATTTGGTGCTTTGACCTACCTGCCCTCTTTGGCACAGATGCAAATTTCTGTGAGACTTTACAAAACTGACCCTTCCGTGATCAAGTGGCCCACTCCTATGTCATTCTTCAATTGGACACTCAAGTTCAATATCTTCTTGAGAGCCCAGACATGTGCGAAGGGGATACTCTATGGCTTTTCCTCATCTCTCTATATAAACTATAACTCATTTGAATTTGTTGTCAGATGTATGGCATTATGACAAGTCAACATAGCAACTGCCACTTTGCTACTGTTTTGGGGTACTTGCTAAACAAGCTAGACTCTACAGTAGTACTATTTATTATTATAGTTATATTATTAAGATCTCAGCTTTCCCTTCTGTAAATAGGAATTACATAGAAAAGAAGGCATTTTAAAGCTCCTCAGTGTTATTTTTTGTGGGCTAGACATTTAACTATTTTCTTAGATAGCTCTAGATATCTATTTGTAGACATGTATGGTTTTCCTTTGTGACTTAGGGAAATGATATCTAACTTAACTATTGATTCTGTCATGTTTTGTTGTGAAAGATAACACCGTCTGCTTTCAAAGAGCCTAAACCATTCTTTATATATAAACATATACTAAAATTATATCTTTGATCATGGTGAAAGCTTATTTACACCTGGAGGGCTTATCTTCTTACATAGCAATATATAGATGTTGTGTTGTGCTGAGATGGAAGCAAGTTTAATAAAAATAAATCCTATATGAAAAAGTTATTCATTTTTCTAACTTGCTTCTTTAGTTCTAAAACTCATTCTCAATCTGAGGAGATAATAATACAGACTCTCTTCTCCCAGGACATACCCAAAGCTGAAATGTCAAAATTCTATCAAGCCAAGTATCATATTACAAAATTATTATCTTATGGATTAAATTTTAGCATCCCTTTAAGCAGTTTAGTTTTAAAGACATTACCTAGGAAAGACTGATTTAAAAAGCAATTACTAGTTTCCTCATCTGAGTAAAGATCTGTGATTTTACTTTTAAAGCAAAATCAATTTTTGCTTTATTCAGAGTGATAGCTTAGAGTTAGATAATTTATGTATTTATAATTCTATAGAGGGGTAGCCTGAACTTCTGAGACAGATATGAGAGCAGTTGAAGGAAATAAAGTAACAAGTGGCTGGTTCTTTTTACACTGTTCTGTGCTTTCTGGCAAAAAATGTGTTATTAAGTTTCTAAACAATATATTATCTTTATCAAGCGTATTCCCTTGGAGACATGTGTTCATATTTTAAAAAGTTGTTTCTTTTACTTCTATTAAATTCATTTCATCCCAACAATGAAAAGAATATTTTTATCACAAGGAATTTGATGTTCTGGGAAAAATAACACTGTCAGCAAGAAAATGATACATTTCATATGTGTGTGTTTTTGTAGCTAACAGTTAAGGCAAGCACACTGGTTGTATCAGGACTAAGGTGAGTGTTGTTTATACCAATTTCTATGCCTTTATATGTAAACTAATACTTTTCCCTAAGTAATTAACATTAATAATTAGCCAGAATTTAATACTAGTGATGGAGTCAGATTATGCATCCAGACACCAAAGTACCTATGTAAAGAAAGCAGTTTTTATGTTTGTGTGTTTATCTGTTAATATAAGACATGACAATAATAGATTTTTTTCCCTGTATTTTAGGGAAAGGTCTACAGGGTGTTCAGGGTCTCACTACTATATCAGACTCATAGTGATTCTCCTGTTTACAGCCTCCCAAGTGATGGGATTACAGGCATGTACCACCATGCCCAATCTCAATAATAGATTTTTAAATGTTAAAACTATTGTTGCTTTTTTAGCATGTATCCATCAATATCTAGGTGTTAGTTTAGTTTAGGATTTTAATTTTTAATATTAATTTTAATTTAATAGTTTTAAAAAGTTATGTTCAGTAGAAGGATCTCTGAGTCCAAGCTGGGTAAGTAAGACCCCGTAACAAATACATAAAAAAGTTATCTTTAGTTAAAAATTTTGATTTTGTGTTTGAGAGTTTGACTTGTTACTTTTTTGTTCTTCCTGTCTTCGTGTAATTTTGCTGTAAATTTTATGATAACCCCAATAAAGTGTTCTCTCTTGAAAACTTGCTGTAAAAGTTACATAACATGGGGGAACAAATGTTCTTTATATGACCATAGGTTGCACATGTAAATCTGAGCTTTTATGTGAGAGAGACAGAGACAGAGATGGAGACAGATGAAAAAGGAGAGGGAGAGGGAGAAACAGAGTGAGGGAGGTACCGTATAATTTTTAAGGACTTTCAATGTTTTAATGCTTGTGGATATACATGGGTTTCTATTTTTATTATCAGTATTGAATTATATTTTTGACAAAACTGCCAATGTATAATAGTTGATAGTTCTTGGCCCAGGATTAATCATCATATCCAATTTATTTTATTTCAAACCACTGATATGTTTTTAGTTAAGTCTTATTTACATTTTCAGTAACAATTTGTTCTGAATATAGAGATTTGTCTACTTCATTAGTCTTTCCAAAATTATAGTCCTTGATTTTTATGCTATTGTATTATGATTTCCCATGTTATTATTTCTGCCTTTGTCTGTTTACTTTCTGTGCTATCTTCGTATTGATTTGATTGATATTTCATAACTCTTAAAATAGATGGATAGCCCTTGCATTTTCAACATTTCTTTGAACTCTCATAACTTTTTAAAGGAATATTTTTACTCAGTTCATTTCATATTGCTTAATTATATTCCATAGGTTTTGAAATGTGATATTCTTATCTCTTCTGGAATATTTTCTTTTACCTGTAAAGCATTTTCAATTTCCATTGTTATTTCTTTTTTTATCTATGAGGCATTTAGATCATATTTAAAATTTCTCTAATATTCTGAGGTTTTATTAATGTTTTCAGATTTTTCATTCACAGAAGGAAAGTTTGTCTTGTTCTGGCCAAATAATACCGTCTGTACAATGATCCTGTGAAATGATCAACAGGCCTCTTGACGCTTTCTTTTTGCCCTATTACCTGGCTGATTATTACACATGGTATATGTATACAGGAGAAATATGTTAGCAGGACAGTTTTCCACATCAGTCAGCGTTACTAACTTTGCTTCAAATGTATACATCTAATGTATACCAGGCAATTTGTTATGTTGGTGAAAAGGTGCATTGATCTAGATTCTCAAGATTCTCATATATGGCTTACGGGATTGTATAAATTGATAAACCAAACTTGGAGAGTAGTTCCATTTATCCAGTTAAGTTGGGGATATATATTATCTATATCTATCTATCTATCTATCTATCTATCTATCTATCTATCTATCTATCTATCTATCTAATTCTATACTAAGTAAACGCCCTAATGAAGTATAGGCATGTGTGTTTCAGCAACATATATAAGAATTTTTATATATTATAAAAATTAAATATTACTCAGATGACCAAAAGTACAATTTTTAAAGTCACCTTTAATAACAAAATAACATATAGTAATGCTTGAATACCTTATAGCTATATAGAACAATTGATGTTAAAAGGATAAACCTGACACAAACGCATATATTAAGTGTGACTAGGTTCATCAAAGATCAAATGTGCACAATTCAAATTTCAGATACATTTATCACCTATAGATTTTTATTCATATCAAAAAGCCAAATAAAAGCAATAAATATTTTTATAAAAATCAATGTGACTGATAGCTTAGGGAAGAGGTGTTTTGTAAGTGATGCATTATCTTATATGGTAAAACTGATAAAGTTCTATGTGTTAATTTAGATATTAATTGCATTAGCATTTATACTGTTGATTAATATTACATAGAATGTATTTTAGTATTTTGTGCTATTTCACAATCAATAGTTAAATATATAATATGACAAAGGATGTGAAATACTGTGACAAAATTAAAGCACTGTGTGAGTGAAATGAAGGACTGCCATTGAAGTGTACATGTAAAATGGTTAAAAGTGTAAATTTAATAATTTTATATATTACCACAATAAGGACAAAATATCTATTAGAAATTCAGAAATGAAGAACACCACTAAGTAAATAGCTATGAGAAGAATGAGAGGAGGAATTTTGAGGAAAATTCCTCAAGGGAGGTGAGATTAAGCCTGACATACCCAAAAGGATAAAAAATGAAATGTGGCCATGGTGTGAGATGTGTCTGTGTATACTAATGCCCCAAAATAAATGTCATTATTATGTATCACAAACATAATACACATCATTTACTTCAGCATTAATCGAATGCATTACAATTCTGGAATCACCTCATTTATGTTAAAACATCTAATATTAATTTTTCATTTTGGTTTGGTTTAAGGAAGGAAATAAAAGGAGGAGTGGGAAGGCTTTTGTGCATTTCTTTCTCATGGTTGCTCATGTAATAGTGATAATAAGCATAGCTATGATGACTGTTCTATTGTTTTCTAATAGGTTGATGAATAACTCTTTTTCATCTGATAGGTCAATATAAAGGAATATCTCCTAGGAAGCATTACTGTTAGTAGTGATGAACACATGTCCCTTTTGACCAAATCAACGACTGCACCAGTAACTGCAAATGAACTTCTACTTAATGGTAAGATGATAAATTCCTGTGTTGCTAAACAGGATAGTAATGCATTAAGGATTATGCAATGAAGATTTTTAAATATATAGTTATCTACTTTTTCTTCCTTTCCTTTATCAAGGACATTTGATTTTCTTAGTACCAATTTTCTGCAGAATAACAGCTTCTTGTCTGTGGAAACAGAATTTCCAAAGGAATATATCATTTCTTTTCTTTTTCTTTTTTTTTTTTTTTTCAGTACTGGGGATTAAACTCACCTTGTGCTTGCCAGGTGAGCATTTATTCTACTGAGCTATCTCACTGGCTCCAGGAATATATCATTTCTAATGCATATTGATTTGCATAAATGCAGCAAATGATGGGTATTATATGCCAAACATTTACTAAGTGTTAGGATTTGTGTTTGATATACTCAACATTTTAGAATATATTTATTTGGTTCTCTAAACTTTTGATCACAATAATACAGGATAAACATTTACTATGTTGGTAGGGCAAATTTCTTTATAGGACTGTACAATTTTCTTTACATTATTAACAAGATTGAATGGTGAGGTAAGTCAGTGAATGTTCTGATGATACTATTTTTCCATTCCCAAAAATTACATATTTGTCAACATGCTAGTTTTTAAATGTTGGAAAGGACATATACATTAAAGCTTGTGACTACACACAGCCACAAATCTTGGCATCAGTCAAGTGAATTGTGTGGTGTTGTTTTGTCGAAAGAAACAATTTGATATGACTTTTTTATTGGTGGAACCAGAGATTGAACTCAGGCCTTTGTGCTGAGTTCAGTGGCATTTCTTCATTTCACTCACACAGTGTTTTAATTTTGTTATAGTATTTCACAGCCTTTGTCATATTATATATCTAACTATTGATTGTGAAATAGCACAAAATACTAAAATACATTCTATATAATATTAATCAACACTGGCTTTTCATCTATTAAGAACAACTTTCTATACACAAAAATATTATTAAACAAGTTCAGTAAACTTAGAATATTGACAATTCATCTTTATTTCCCCAACCTATCATGGAGCCTAGTTTCATTTCTTTTAATTTATTAATTCATTATCCATTTATTCATTCTTTCCTTTCTAAAGGATAGTCCTCATTTAGATTATTCAGGTCCATTATTAGCTTGTACAGCAATGTATTTCCTTTCTGACTCTTATTGTGCTTTCTAATATCTATTTGTTTATTTGCAATACCTCTAGAGTGGACTCCACAGGGATATTACTACTGTGGTAGATTACTACTATCATTTATTTTGCAGTTAACATACACAAAGTTCTATGTGATTTTTTCATAGTTGTGATGACCAAATAAATCATCAGAAAACTCTTTTCAGGGCTGGCAAGATAGCTCAGCAAACTAAGCGCTTACTTAGGTAAGTGTAGGAGCCACGGTTACATCTCTTACACCACCTGCCATGCCAGAACCGCCCCCTGGCCCAATGAGCTAGGGATGGAGTCCAGGCCTGGTGGTGCACACCTATAATCTCAGCATTAGAAAGGCTGAAGACAAGAGTATCACTACGAGTTCGAGCTGCGTAGTAAGACTCTGCACACACACAAAAAAAGAAAACTCTTTTGCATTCAGTATTAATAATACCACTCTAAACAAATGAAAATTACATTCAATAGAAAGTAATATATGCATTTCAGCCATTCGTGTGTATAATCATTCATTCATTCATTCATTCATTCATTCATTCATTCATTCATTCACCAAGTAACTGCCAGTCTGCATATTTTGGGTTAGTCTATCAAGACTGAATGGTGAGGTGAGTCAGACATTGTCCAACCTCATGCAACTTTAGTGTTATAAACTGGTCTTAATGAAAAGGTAAAACACACATTTATAAAATTGCACCTGGAGCTGAGGGGAAAGGTGAAGAATGGGAAGGAAAGTGGAAGTAAAAATGACTAACGTGTAATATGTACATGTATGTACATATTTGCTAAGATGAATATAATTATGATAGATAACTAACACAGCAATAAAAATACCGAGGAGTGTCATTAACACATACATGGATATCAGTGAAACATTAGCTAAGGAAGTAAAATAAAGTCTGAAGTTTTAAACGTGTTCTATGCGGAGGGAACAATATGAATTAATATCAAT
The DNA here is from genome assembly GCA_004027165.1 of Ctenomys sociabilis. Lineage (NCBI taxonomy): Eukaryota > Metazoa > Chordata > Mammalia > Rodentia > Ctenomyidae > Ctenomys > Ctenomys sociabilis. The sequence continues at coordinate 2,419 of PVKA01016043.1, read as the reverse complement.
ATGCCTCTAGAAAAGATCTCTGAAATTGAATAGACAGTAGGCTATTGAAAATTTTGGACAATTGGAGCACAGATTCTACACATAAATTGTCCAGATAAATGTTTTGCATGTATACCAAGTAAAAGTCACAGGCATTTGCAACAGTGTTATAACTCATATATTGTATTTCTTTGGCTTTATTATAAAAAATAAAAGTGTAATGCAAATTCAATACAACATACCTATAAAATTGAATGTTGTTAAAACACTAGACTAAGTTATTATGAATCTTTAAAAATCTGGTGAAGCATTAGATAAAGATGTATAGATAGTAAAATAGAAATTGACATAACTAGACTTGATGACTCACTTCACCAACATTTACTTTGGAAGTTTTCCATTTAGTATGCAGATAAAGTCTTTTATTTTCATTTCTAAATATAATCTCAATAGTTGCTTATGACTTTTTAAGTTTTCTCTTACCTACTGTTTGGAAGGCTGTGTGACAACAGCAAATCATGTTATGTTAAAAATTCTAAGAACTGTATCTAGGCAACAGAATAGAAAATAAATGAAAGCCTTTATCTCTTTAACTGTCTCTGCTTCTCTGCTTCTATGATTTATTTTTTGGTGCCCATTCATCATGAAAATATTTATGCAGTACATTTAACAGATAAGGAAAATTGATAAAGGTTTGTGAATGGATTTCAGTTGTCTTTCTTATGCACATGTGCATATTCAAAACTGTGTTCAGATGTAAAGTGCGCTACTGCATACAGGGGAAGTTTCTGTTTGGTCACATGAGTGCAGGTGTGCATGAGTTCTTTGCCAACAATATTAATTTTCCTTAGAATTATTTTTAAAACTTCCACAATTGCTTTATTGCCACATGATTGAGTGATTTGGTTTTTACAGTGAAAATTTGGGTTAACATTACATCTTGGATAATTTTATGTTTGTTTATGCATTTGTTTTTTGGGCATTTTTTTGACAGAACCAGGGATTGAATTCAGCTCCTTGCACTTGCCAGGGAAGTGCTTATTCCACTGAGCCATCTCTCCCTGGCCCTATGCACTTGTTTAAGTTTACCCATATCTATTGCTTTTTTAATCCAGTGTTCCATACATTTTAATCTGTGTTGATCTCAGTTTCTGTATCTTGCTCTTGTGATCTGATGTTTTCTTCAGTTTTACTCTAAAAGCAACAGAAAATATTCAGTTTTTTGTTTTGTGTTCTTCAGACTTTTGCTTTGAAATAGCAATCAAATAAACATGTTTAACTCTTCTCTTTTCAACGGTTTTAAAGTTTAAAAGACTATAAAATGGAGAAAAATGCCAGGTACAGGAACTAGAGAATGATGTTATGCACAAGAAGTCACTGATATTTTCAATATACAGAGGGCCAGAGAGTGCAGCCATGAAGTCTTAATGATAGGCATGTGAAGCAGAATACACGAATGCCTCCACTCAGAACAGTAGGATCTGGAGATCAACACCACGCTGGACAGTTCTTGCACACGAACTTCAATCTACCAGTGTAGTGCAAGTACTGGAAAGGAATCCCCAATACTATCATTAGTGTTTTTATGATATGGATGGTGTTTGATGCTTTCACTATGGTTTCCTAGTAAAGTCAAGGTTGTTTGAGTTAGACAGTAGCATCACTGTCCCAGTTGAGAGTATCCAAAACAACAAAGAAATGAGATGTTCTGCTCATCTCGAGCACTTACCTTGCATGTCACTTCCCTAGAGTAGACTTCTTTGACAATTGACCATGTATGTTCATAAAGGAAGACCATGAACTCTGTCCTTGTATCACACGCCAACCTCATCAACCACCACTCTTCCAATGATACTGCAAGAAACCCCTTTTCCTTCATTTGCAGCATTTCTGGAAGTATTTAATGCTCTGTTTATATAGCTATTTTTAAACACCTGTCTCCTCTAGTAAATTCAAAGCTTCATGGAGCAATAGTAATTTCTATTCTACCACTGTATTTCTAGTATATAGCATGGTACCTGCTAGATAGCAAATATATAGTTGTTAAATGAATGGATTTCTAATTTAGCTCAGTTGTACAGTTTACTGATGGTAGTTTGTTTCCTACTGTTAGCTTTTTAATATCAACAGAGATGATTTGCCAAAATAATAAGATAAAGTTTGCTCTTTTCATTTTATCTAGATCCAAAATATTAGAAAAGAGGTTCATAAAACTGCAAGTTGTCACCAGAACTGTCTTTCTTTTTTTTTTCATTTATTTTTATTTTATTAAAATACAAATGTCAATCAGACAGTTTCAAGACACCTTAACCATACAGAGTCGATGAATTAATACATTGCAAACTGTTTTCATAACGTTTTGGTACTGTACAAGGTGCATACATGAAATTATATTTACAGGTTTTTTATAGCTGAATTATATCAAAGATTCAATAATTAT
>PVKA01016042.1:0-48783 GCA_004027165.1 Ctenomys sociabilis | reverse complement strand
TTAGCATACCACCCATTTTAGTCTCCAGTTTTCACCCTCTCTGGCCACTGTCTCTACACATTGCCATGGCATGCATGAGTAACACTGCTGCATTTGCAGTTTCCTTCTACACTATACAGTTCGTCTTTGTGCTTTTGTACATGTCCTGTTTACTTGAAAAGGCCCCTCTCTACTTTCTTTTCCTTTTCTTCCTCAGATTCCCAGTTAATCAGTAAAAGATTACTGCTTCTGTGACACTGCCAGACTAGCCAGGCAGTAGTGGTAAGTCTCTCTCTGTTTATACCTAATAAAAAGGGTATGTGGTTTTAATGCTATACTCTGATAGCTCTTTCTGTATTTAGATTCTCATGAGAAAATTCATTAAAATAACATTCTAATATTTATACAATAAGAACCAAATATTAAATATTATCCATCAAATTGAACAAATGGGTCTGAGAAAAGTTGTGATGGAGTGGGATTTTTCTGCCATTCTTTCTCAACACCTGCTATCTTGCTTACTCACTCCTTGATCCTGTGTTGGTGTTAATTAGAATATACAGGTTCTTGGGCTGGCTTAGGTGAGAGAATCTTCCCAGCAGAAGATCTCAAGATACAGCATCATACTGATAGGAACATTCCTGAGGTAAGTTGGCTGAAATAGCTATGATGGTGAAGTCTATTATTTATATGAAACAGATCTTAACATGTTAAGGGAATGCCTTTACTTTTTTCTTTTCTCTTGACATCTTTTTATCTCTTCTATAAATACATAATAGTTAATTTGAAGTCTAAAATGACTTTTTTCTCATATACAATCACTATTGCATCTGTGTAAGAATAATAATCAAAAGGTTGATCTTAGAAAATAGTGTAAGAATACTCATATTATCTACATAGTAAACAAACTGCTGAGTCTTTGGACTGGATCCCACCTCTGTGATCTTTAAAACATCCTCTGTTCAATCACCATGCCCAGGGCTGACATACTAGGTATCATAAACCACCTAAGTTGCATTTAATTTCTTACTACCAACCGTTGGCAGAGTTGGTACCTAGAAAACAGAGATATGTGATGACTGTAATAGTGATGGTGATGAAAATAAAAAAATGTCAGGAGCAATAGCAATCTCCATTTAGTGAACATTTCCTATGTCCCTGGTATCAGCTGGGCCCCTTGGTAGACATGACTTTATTGAATCCTTACAATACTCACAGGTAGGTATTACCTCAGTTTTTATATATTAATATACCTGATGTGATGACACTGAATCATCTAAATGGTAGATATAAAATATGAACTCATCTCTGTTTTATTCTAAATATTTACTTCCTTGAAGAACTTTCATTTTTTTCAGAGATAATGTCTTGCTATGTAGTACATGTAGCCCAGTCTGGCCTCAAACTTGTGATCCTCCTGCCTCAGCCTCCTGAGTGCTGGGATTGCAGGTATAAGCCACCATACCCATCCAATGCCTTACTCTGAACTATGATGGAACAAAAACTAAATTTAAAAAGCCCCATCTTCACTGTTTCTCTGAATGCTTGTTTAGTGCATTACTATAAGACACACAAAATGAAAGCTCATGCTGTAGAAGCTACAATGCTGGCCACTGTGATATTGTGTGGTCAATTTTCTCTGAAACTTACTTTTGATTTACTGTGTCGGATGAGGGCAGACAGCAGTCTGTTCGACTCTCCCATCACACCAGCATGATCTTTGGCTTCACACCACTCCACTAACCGTTCTACTAATTTAACATTCTTCCCCAGTTGTTCAGCAGCTTCTGCTATAGAAAAGAAGGCAAACAAAATGAAATCACTAACAGCCAATCATCTGAAAGAACAGTTAAAGATGTTAAGAATGCAAAAAAATTTATATCCTAAAACACAGCATTGTAATTTTATTAAAGCAAAAACTGCAAATATTCTCTAATACATATTTGGCTTTTTCTATTAAGTTGAAAGCTTTCTTAAAAATTATAAAAATAAATGACTTTGTATTGGTATTCTGCTAGTACTATGCCAGATTGTAACAAAGGATGTTTAAAAAGACTCTTAAGGCCAGGGAGAAAGCTAAGTGGCATATGGGCCTGCCTAGCAAGTGCATGGTCCTGAGTTCAATCCCTGGTACCACAAAAAACAAAATGCAACACACACACACACACACACACACACACACACACACACACACACACACCACGGACACAAAGCAATCAATATAGAGGGTTTTAGAATTCAGGAACAGCTAAATAAACATAATTCATTCCTAGCATGATTTTCATTATTGCTTCTGCAAACAGAGAACTGCTTTTCCAGAACTTTAAAAACTTTGACTGCTACTGATGTTGAAGACCCAGTAAATACTGAGTATGGAAAATCAAAATACTGAAAGCCTGAGAAATCAATAGTAAACCAACCTAAAGCCTGAATTATCTGTATGAATAGTGATACAGTATAATTTATACTTCTAGTCAGATAGAAGCCAGAGAATGAATATCATTTTAAAACCAATACCTCTCAACTTTTATTTGCCATTTAATTTTATGATTATATTACTCTGAATGCTAAAAATCAAGTCTTTTTTTTTCACTCACAGGCAGATTATGAGTATCATACACATTAATGCAACTTGGGAAAGCATTTCTTTTACCTTGTGCATCTATTAACATTCTTAATGTTCCCAGAAGTTTAAACTGAACAGGAGGCATTTCAGATTTAAGAAACTTCAAAACCGTCTCTGTGACCCCAGCAGATAACATTTTTGCTTTATTTACAACTAGAAAGAGATTATTGTTAAAATAGTATCAGAATTCTCAGATGATAAACATTTAATTCAACACACATTTACTGTCTATTTTTCTATACAGAAAAAAATCCTGTTACTTATCTGTAAATTTTAAGAAATGGACTGGGTGTTCTATCTATGTTACCTTATTTTTCTACAGAAGTGGAACATACAAAATCCTATTTTTTAACCTAATTTCAAAACAATTACATAAATAATACATTAAGAAACTGAAACTGCTGACTTACTTACAAAAAGCATATTTCATTAACCTTAAAAAAATCTTTTTCCTTATAGCTATCCTTTATCAGTTAGAGATATTAATATATAATATTACTGTTATGATCTCCATTTATTAGTAAGAGAAGTATAAACAATTTGGAAACTACTGGTTCTCCCCTCTTCTTGATTCAGAAAGGGCCACAAATGACAAAGAATAATTATTTTCTCTCAGTGACAGATTTTTTACAGAGTTCCCTCCTATTTTTACATCTTACCTGGAATGGCTAGATTTCTGAGGGCACTCAGGGCTGCATGCTGTACAGTTACATTTCCGTCTTCCACATGTCTGTCCAGTAAGTCCATTAATTTTTCCACAATTCCACCATCTACCATATGAATGCAATTTCCATCTGAAGAAAACAAAACAACTTTATTCTTCTTTAAAAATATCTAGGAAGACTTTAGAGAACTGATACTGTACGTACTCACAATCTACACAGGAGAAAATAGAGCTGTATTGAAATAAAATGAATTCTAACTATTTCTCCCCTTAGATTTATAGATTTTTCATTTCCTAAGAAGCCTAATTATGAAGATTTTTAGACAAAATTTCGAAAATCAGAAGAATGACCAGAAAAATCTCTCATATAGTCTGACTCTGATAATAGTGTGTATCAGAAATAGAAACTACATGTTTAAAATGTCTGCTAATAGTTGTCACTTATAGTGAAGTACACTGATGTGCTGCCAATATTCATGACACTAAACTTTTGTTATCATGGATGATACTCATTTTTCACAACAGAGAATTACAACAAACCATTATTTATCTCACATTAAGCTTAAATAATTGCCAATATTTTGCCAGTTTTAACTTCATGATTATAGAGTTATGCCTAAGAAACAAGAAGTTCAAAAATGGGGTAAGTATTTTAATGCACAGATTGAATACTAATTTTAAAAAAATCTAAAATCTGAAATATGTTAATGTATAAATTAAGACTGGATGTCATGGTGCACAACTACAGTCCCAGCACTCTAAAAGGCTAAAGTGGAGGATCATTATGCATTTGAGGTTAGCATGTTTTACCAAACAAAGTTCCCAGGTTAGCCTGTATTATACAAGGAGACCTTGTTTCAAAACGAAAGTAAAAATTATGGGGAGTGATGACATAATTCAATTGGAAAGTTTCACAATTGATCTCATGTGATTTAATCACCTACAAAACACAGGCACAGCAAAAATACTGCATAAAATGACTTACAGGCATATAAACTATTTTAAGAAATATTTTAAATAAAATTTATGTATAGTCTTGGGTTCTACTACTGAGCTATCTCATGTGTACATACAAACGTTACAAAATCTGAAAAATATCCCAAATCACAAAACATTTCTGATCCCCAGGACTTTGTATAGGGGAGCGCTGACCTGTACTGCTTAACAGCCACACATATTACAACAGAATTAAGCTATAAAGAAAAGTAACTCATATTAGCTAGATATAGTTTGAGTTTTTAGAGTAAATAGCAGCAGTGACAGATTTCAAAACTGAACAGAAGTCTATGCCTCTGCAATGTTATTAAACAAAATGTTATTAAACAAATCAAATACTCTAAATCAGAGGTTTATTCATACTTGAATTTTATGGATATAAGAGTGCCACAATAATCCTATGCTGAACACTCAGATTATTCAAGTAAAATTAAAATCACCAGGCCAGGGGCCAGGGATATGGCTCAGTAGAATAAGTGCTTCCCTGGCAAGAGCAAGGGTGTGAGTTCAATCCCAAGTTCTGCCTAAGTAAGTAAAATCACCAGGCCAAAGAACATATAGTCCATATCAGAAATATATTGAATAGCACTCACATTCACTAAGATCTGCAGTGCAAAATATTGAAAAGAAACACTTTTTTTTTTTTTGGCAGAACCAGGGATTGAACTCAGACCCTTGCACTTGCCAGGCAAGCGCTTATTCTACTGAGCCATCTCCCCACTTTTGATCATTATTCATGATCTTTAAACTACCAGAATTTCATTCATTCATTCATTTTATTTAAATAATAAAGTCAGTATTTTATTTAAATAATAAAGTCATTACATCTATTGTAGACTGCTGAAAAATAAAGCAGCACACATTTTTCTGAATTGCTACTGTCTTAAATAAATGTGACAGGAAATAAAAAAAATTGAAAAAGGAGAACTTGGATTTACAAAGGTAGAGTTAATACATTTACCATTTCTGGCAAAATTTGCAATTGCCAATGCTCCAGCAAGCTGTAGCTGATGATTATTTGATGGGATCCAAGAAAGGACTCTCTGGAATACACTGCCTTTCCCCCCTTCAAATAATTTCTGCATGGACTCATCTGCAAGTAAATGAAACAAAGAGATAAATATTAATCAGGGGTAAAAAATTAATTTTTTAAAACAAATATATAACAAGAATTACACACCTCACAAATTAAGCTCATTATGTGAAAAGTAATGACTATTTTCTTTTTTTTTTTTTTCCAGATAATTTGGTATACAACTAAGTTAGATTACAGGTTCTCATATACCCTGAGTCTTTAATGACCTTGAAAGGCTAGGGCCAAAGTGTTAGCTGCCCTTGCACCCCTTAATTCTGCACTTTTTTTTTTTTTTTTAATTTTCCATAATTTTACTGAAGAACAAACAACAACGAGACAGGTTCAAATCACTAGAACAGATTCAATAATTAATACATAGCATATTGTTTTCGTAGTGGTTTTTTGTTGTATAAGGTGCTTACATGATATTCTATTTACAAGCAATATTAGAACAGATGCCTCTATTCAACGAAATTAGAGAATGTAGCTGCATACCTATCTTTTTTTAAAGCTAAATTATACTACAGTGTCAATAATTTATACTTTTTACATTGGTATCTTCCTAGTGGTTATCCATAGTACATGAAGCACACAGGATATCCCGTTCAAACACTGTTAGTGCAAAACTTTCTTCTCATAGAGTTACGCAAAAGTATTGCATACTTATCCAAACTGTACTGTTAATACAAATACAGAATGGCCCTTCCCTTGTATCCCCTTTTTTTTTGTTTACTCTTGTCAAAGAAGGGTATTCTATGGTCATTCAATTATTACAGGTGCTTGAATTCAGGAAACAATGCAAAACAGTCCAGCAGTCCACAATACTTGTCGGCATCCACAGAAGTTGTTCACTAGAGCCATTTACAGCTCAGCATATGATTATGGCTTTATTTTATATGCCTTGTTTCTACACTTTTCTGCTGGATGGTTAAAATGGAGATAAAGCAGGACCTATTTAACAAAAAGTGTAACTTTTGGATCTGATGAGGTCAGTCAAGTCCCCTCAAGGTTTATCCTGTAACCCTGTACCTCACTCTGCAGATCCTTTGTCATCGTCAGCCATGTGGATGAGTCATGGCCATTGCTTCACTAGTTTGCTCCCTATGAAAGCCTGAGAGAGTTTTTTTTTTCCATGTGACTCTCCTTAGGCACACTATAGATCATTGATTTCTGTGGCTCCAAAATATCCTTGATCAGAAAATTTGGAGACAACTGAGTTCCATGATATTACAATACAGGTTCTCTTATGTCCCGAGTCTTCACTGACTTTGAAGGGCTAGGACAAAAATGTTGGTTGACCTTGCAGCACTTCCATTTCTCCACTTTTTGATCTGCAAACTTAGGTTGTTAAACATCAAGAAGAGAAGCTGATTATTACCTTTCAAATGCAGTTCAGTTTACCCTATCTGTCTAAATTATTTTTAGTTGTTGTTCTACCTTTCTATTTGTATATCTTCTTTTGATTTCTTATACTAAGACTATATGATATTTGCACATGTGTATCTGGTTCACTTCACCTATGAGTATATGTTCAAATGGCATCCACTTAAATATAAATGCTTCAAGCTTATCATTCTTTATACATGGGTAATATTCCATTGTATAGAAATACCACATCTTTTTAAACCATTCCTCATGTGACAGGCATCTTGGTTATTTCCAAGATTTGGCTATCACAAATTGTGCTGCTATAAACATAAGTACACATATATCACTATGATATGATGTTTTCAGTCCCTTGGGAAAAATTCCCAGTAGGGAGATAGCTGGCTTGAATGGGATTTCCAGTCCTGGTTTTTTGAGGAGTCTCCACACTGATCTCCACAGTGGTTGCACCACTCTACATTTCCAGCACCAATGGAGAAGTATTCCCTTTTCCCCACATCCCCTCCAACATTTGTTGTTGGTTGATTTCTTTATGATAGCCGTTCTTTCTGGAGTGAGATGTTATCTCAGTGTTGTTTTAACTTGCATTTCACGGATGGTTGGTGATGTGGAACATTTTTTCATACATTTATTTGCTTCTGTAACTTCATCCTCTGAGAAGTGTATATTCATCTCAGATGCCCATTTCTGGATTGTGTCTTTCAGTTTGAGGGCCCTAATGTATCTTGAATATTGTATGTATCTTGAATACTATATTGAATAGGACAAAGCAGACCTTTGTCTGAGTGCTTATTAAGCTTTTTCTGAAATTTGTGGGTTGTCTTTTTACTTTGTTGACAATTTCTTTTGACGTGCAAAAACTTCTCATGAAGATTTGATCCCAGTTGTTAATTCTTTCAAGTGTTTCCTGGGTGAATACATGTTTGTTCATAAACTCTTTGCCTACCCCTATATGTTCAAGAGTTCCTCCTACTTTCTCTTCCAGGAGACTTGAGTGTTTCTGTTTTAATATTTAGCTCTTCAATCTATTTTGACTTTAGCTTAGTGCATGGTGATAGACCTGGGTCAAGTTTTGCTTTTTGTCATGTAGAAAGCCAGTTTTTCCAGCACCATTTGTTAAACAGGCTGTCTTTCTTCCAGTAAGTGTGTTTGGCCCCTTTGTCGAAGATCAGGTGGCTAAGTTTGTTTGTAGAGGTCTCTGCATCTTCTGATCTATTCCATTGATCCTCAGGTCTGTTTTGCTGCCAGTGCCATGTTGATTTTATCACAGTGGCTTTGTAGTATAATTTCAAGTTAGGAATTGTGATGCTGCCTGCCTTGTCTTTGCTGGCCAGGGTTGCTTTGGTATCCTAGGTCTTTTTCGTTCCACAAAATTTTAGGAACAATTTCTCTAGGTCTGGGAGGTATGTTGGTGGTAGTTTGATAGGGATTGTGCTAAATCTGCACAATAATTCTGGGAGTATGGGAATCTTCACGATGTTGGTTCTTCCTGTCCAGAAGCAGGGTATATCTTTCCGTTTTCTGAAATCCTCTACGATCACTTATCTTAGGGTGTTGTAATTTTCCGTGAAGAGATCTTTGACTTCGTTGGATAAGTGAATTCCAAGGTATTTCATTTTCTGCTGTGCTATTGTAAAAGGTATTATTTCCCTCTCAGTGTGTTTGTTTTCTGTGTAGAGGAATGCTATTGACTTTTCAGTATTGACTTTGATTCCTGCTATGCTACTGAATTTTTGTATCAACTCTAATAGCCTCTAAGTGGAATTTTTGGGTCTTCCAAATAAAGTATCATGTCATCTGCAAATAGTGATAACTAATCTTCTTTACCTATTATTTCTTTTATTTCTCCCTCTTGTCTAATGGCTGTAGCTAATGATTCCAAAACTATATTGAATAGGAGGAGTGATAGAGGACATCCTTGTCTTGTAGCAGATCTAAGAGTAATAGATTTCAGTTTTTCCCTGTTTAGAGTTGTATTAGCTGTTGGGTTGCCATAGATGGCTTTTATTAAATTGCGGTAGAAACCTTCTCTTCCAATTTTCTGTAGGACTTTGAACATGAATGAGTGTTGGACTTTGTCAAAAGCCTTTTCTGCATCAATTGAGATGATCATGTGGTTTTTAGATTTTAGTGTACTGAACCATCCTTGCATCCCTGAGATGAATCCTATCTGGTCATGGTATATGATCTTCTTGATGATTTCCTGTATTCTATTTGCTAGCATTTGATTGAGGGTTTTTACATGTATGTTTATGAGGGAGATTGGTCTGTAGTTTTCTTTTTTAGTTGTGTCTTTCCCTGGTTTTGGAATCAACATAATACTTGCCTCCAGAAATGATTTTGGAAGAACTGTTTCCTTTTCATTTCCATTGAAGAGTTTGAGAAGTATAGGGATTATACCTTCTGTAAATTTCTTGTAGAATTCAGCTGTGAATCCATGAGGACCTCGACTTTTGTCGGCAGGCTTTTTATGATGTTTCATATCTCATTTGCTATTATTGGCTTATTGAGAGTTGCTGTATCATCTTGATTCAGTTTTGGTAATTTGTACCTTTCTAGGAATCTGTCCATTTCTTCTGTGTCTTCTATTCTGTGAGTGTAAAGATTCTCAAATTAGCTTTTGATAAACTTCTAAATTTCCACTGGGTCTGTAATGATTTCACCCTTTTCATTCATTATTGTTTGTATTTCAATTTTTTTTTCACTGTTTTTGATCAGGTTAGTGAGGGCTTCTTGATTTTATTCAGTCTTTCAAAGAACCAGCTTTTTGGTTTGCTGATTCTTTGAACTGTTTTCTTTGGCTCAATTGAATCAATGTCTGCTCTAAACTATGATTTCTTCTTGTCTTTGAGCTCTAGGTTTGGTTTGCTTTTCCTTTTCTAGATGCTGGAGGTGCAACATTAGGGTGTTTATTTGTTCCCATGTTGTTTCCCTAATGTGTGAGTTCATAGCTATAATCTTCCCTCTGAGAACTGCTTTCATCACATCCCATAGATTCCGATAAGTTGTGGTTGAATGTTCATTGAATTGTACACATTGTTGAATTTGTTTAATTTTGTCTGTGACCCATTGGTTGTTGAGTAGGGTGTTGTTTAATTTCCATGTATTTTGGGTTTTTTTCTGGTTTGTCATTTATTTCCAGTTTCATCGCACTGTGGTCAGATAATATGCATGAGATAATTTGTTTTCTTGCATATACTTAAGCATGACCTCTGGTCTAATATGTGGTCTATTTTAGAAATGGACCTGTGTGCAGATGAGAAAAATGTGTATTCAGCTGTGGTTGGGTGGAACACTATATATGTCCACCAGGTCCATTTGTTCCAAGCTCTGGTTCAGTTCTGCTACTTCTTTGATAATTGTCTGTTTAGACTGCCTTTTTGAGACAAAGGGGTGTTAAGGTCTCCTGTTAAGATAGTGGTCTTGGATATTAGATTTTTTATGTCCATTAAGATTTGTCTCATAGTTGAGTGCTCCTGTTTGGTGCATAGGTATTTGAGTGTTACCTCTTCCTCTTGAATTTTTCCCCTAACCAGTATATAGTGGTCTGCTTTATTTCGTTTGATCCTTCTTGGTTTGCAGTTGAGACTGTCTGAGACCAGGATTGCTACCCCTGTTTTTTTCAGAGGTGCTGGGGCATGTAATATTACTTTCCATCGTGTGATTTTAAGCCTATGAATGTCCTTTTGAGTTAAGAGTGTTTCTTGTATCAGTATATTGTTGGATTTTGTTTTCTAATCCACTGTGCTGGTCCATTTCTCTTTATTGGTGAATTGAGTCCCTTTACATTGATGGTTATAATGTGTTGACTTATGATTGTCATGTTATTTACCTGCTGTTTACTCCTTTTTGTCCTGTGTTTAACTGTTTGCCCTGTTTAGTGTGTTCTTTCCTTTTTCATTCTTGAGAGTTCTGGTGATTTGGTCCCTCTCTAGAACATCTTTCAGTAGCCTGTGTTGGAATGGTTTGTCATCATGAAACTCTTTAGTTATTCTTTGTCATGGAAGTATTTCACTTCTCCATCCAAATTGAAAGAGAGTTTTGCAGGGTATAGTAGTCTGGGCTGGAATCTGTTTTCACTCTGCTACGTGTTCTCCTTACCTTCATGGTTTGTGAAGAGAAGTCAGCTTCAATTCTGATGGGTTTTCCTTTGATTGTGATCTGCTTCTTCTCTCTAGTAGCTTTCAGTATATTTTTCTTATGTTGAACTTCTGGAATCTTGACTATTTTATGTGTTGGTGTGTTTTTATTTGGGTTGAAGTTATTTGGCAGTCTGTATGCTTCGGTTACCTGAATGTTAAGATTGTTTCCTCATATTTGGTCAGTTTTCTGCTATAACTTCTGCCCATATTCTTTTTATATCATTTGTATTTATTCCTTTCTCATTGATGCCTATTAGTCTCACACTGTTCATCTCTGCATCATCTTGTGGGTGGTGGATTATTTTTTCTTGCATTCTAGTTGTTTTTAAGAGATCCTTTCTCACTTTTTCACTAGCTGCACCAGTGTCTTCAAGATCTGAAGCTCAGTCTTTGCTTTCACTCAAATGGTTTGTAGACTCATGATTGAGATTTTAAATTCTTCTATATCTGACTCTGCTTCATGCAGTGTAGTTCTTTCCTGTATTGCTCATTCAAGAAATCTGTCATATTTCTAATCTCCTGTTTTTATCAATGTTTTTAGAGACAGCTATTAATTCTTTTACAGCAAAACTTTTTCCAAAATGAGTTTCCTCCATATATTTCTGTATTTGATTGTTAACTTCAGATGCTATGATTTTAAAGATTTATTTTTTTATTTAAGAAATTATTTTTGCTCTTGAATTCCTCTTTATCTGTCTGTTGTTGTTTCTTTGCTTGGGATGCTGTTAACTCATACGTTTCAGCTGAACTAGTGTTCTCTGTATTTGTTCTGGGTGGGCATTCGGTTTTCCCTATATGTTTCTGGATTTATTACTTCAGAGGCTATGTATTCAAAAATTTCTTTATTTTAGGCATTGTGGTCTGAGTTCCTCTGTACCTTTCTGCTTTTGTTTCTTTGCTTCCACCTCTGTTAATTCATGCATTTCAGCTGAGCTAGTGTCCTGTGCATTTATCATGTGTGGGCTCAAGGCCTAAAACTCCATTTTGCACCTTGTCTTTTGTCATTTTGTGTAACACTGACCTCTGATTTTTGGTGTGGAGCTTTGGTACAGTTATAACCTTAGCTATAACGTAATGAGATTCGGGTGCCGATCTATTAAGTTTGAGTTTATCCAGTTATGCCTGGCCTGGATCTAGCTATTGTGTTCAGTTCTTTTTTGCTGCAGCTCTTCTGGTACAACTGTGAGCCTGTGGTTCCCCTCTGTTGTGTCCCTGGCCCAAGGAGCACCAGGGAACGCTGAAGCTCTCCCACACACTCACGGGTCCGTGCTGGGGTGAAGAGTCAAAAAATTCTCACTTGCTTGGAGGGCTTGGGGGTGGGGGCTCTGGGGACCTGCAGATGTCGTGGGTGGACAGTAGAGAGTCTCACTCATGTGGATGCCTGAGCTTTGCTCTCTGGGTCTCTGGCTGGCGGTGCGGGGAAACTGGAAGTTGTTCCACACACTCATGGGCCAGGCTGGGTTGGATCAGGGCCAAGAGAGTTTCAGAAGTTTTCACTGGGTCGGAGTTTTTGGGGGCTGGGGCTCTGGAGGGCAATTGCTGTCTGAGGCACGGGGGGAAGCCAGAAGGTCTCCCACACACTCACCGGGTTGGGCTAGATCGGGTTGAGAGAGTCTCAGAAGCTCTCACTTGCTGGGCGGGCCTGGGGGCAGGGGTTCCGGGGATTTGCAGGGCCGTAGGGGCGCAGTAGAGAGTCTCACGTGGGTGCCTGAGTTCTGCTCTCTGGGTCTTTCGCCAGCGGTGCGGGGAAACCGGCTATTTTCTTTTTCATAAGCTTTTAGTGGAGATTACATAATAGAGTTTAGAAGTTTTCTAATACAAATTTCATAGCCAACTTGCTTTGGTCCAACTGGTGCCATAACTTTTTTTCTACATGACAGTCCTTCAAATACTGAAGGACACCAAAGACTAATCCTCCTCCAGTTCTTTGCATGCTGTGCTTAGGGTTTCAACATCATTACATCAACAAGGAAAGGAAAACGAAAAGAAATGCCTGTACTAGTGTCTACACAAACTCAAAACACAATATGACAACCATTTTCTTTGATATAACTTACAACTCACCTCCAAGAAGTAATAAAACCATTAGATCTGAAGCAGTTTTGAGTTCGGCAATATCATCCTCTTTGTCACTATCTACCTTCTGCTGAACAATCTCTAGGAGACACTCTACCAGGCCTGCTTCAACCAGCTGTAGTTTAATAGCATCTAAGAACAATGAAAAAAACCACCAAATTCTTAGATGAAATGCAAAGTCTAGTATAAACAATTCATTATGTAATTAGGAAAAGGCATGACTTAGAGTATCATCTTCAATGATTTGAGTTTCAAACAAAATAGTGCAGCCTAGATATACAAATATTTTATCTCATTTTTTCCATTTGAAATTTATCCTTATAAGTGTTCTATCTGCTAAGCAAATGAATTCTCAGCTCTGAAGGCAAATGCTCTCACTGTGGCATTATTCTAGATCTTATGCTTAAATTGAAAGGCAACAGCAGATTATATATTATATATGACTAAATACACATGTTGTCATATAAATTTAAAATACTTCTACTGATGGGTCTTGAGTACTATTGAAAAATAAAGAGCTATTAGTAAATTTCAACCTACACTCGTATTAGTATAGATCTTAATTTCCATGTGTGTATGTGGTATTGAAGGTCTAACCCAGGACCTTCACACTGACATTCAGTCTTTTTTATTTTGAAACGAAGTTTTGCTAATTTGCCCAGCATGGGCTGTTTTTTTTTTTTTTTTTTTTTTTTTGGTCCTTTTGAGACAGGTTCTTGCTGTGCAGTTCAGGCTGGCCTAAGCTCACTTCATAGCCCAAGCTATTCTTAAATTCTCACCATCCACAGCATCACACCCTCAGCATCTACACCCTGCTGGATAGAACTTTTGCTCTTTCTCATTCAGTTTTTTGTGAGCACTGGTATTATAGGTATGTGCTACCACACTTGGCTAAATGTTAATTTTTCTGGCATAATTCATCTATAACCTTATGAATGTCAAAAGTCATGTTTTTAAAAAGGGCTCAGGCTTTTAACAACATGGCGCCCAAGGTGAAGAAGGAAGCCCCAGCCCTTCCCAAAGCTGAAGCCAAAGCAAAAGCTTTGAAGGCCAAGAAGGCCATGCTGAAAGGCATCCACAGCCACAAAAAGAAGAACATATAACATATGTTGCCCACCTTCCATGGTCTCAAGACACTGCGGCTCCAGAGGCAGCCCAAATACAGGAGAAAGAAGCTTGATCACTAACTATTCCAAGTTCTCCCTGTGCAGAGTCAGCCATGAAAAAGATTGAGGACAACACACTCATGTTTATTGTGGATGTCAATAAGCATTAAATCAAAAAAGCTGTAAAGAAGCAGTATGACACTGATGTTGCCAAGGTTAATATCCTATTCAGGCCTGCTGGAGAGAAGAAGGCATACGTTCGATTGGCTCCTGATTATGCACTGGATGTTGCCAACAAAACTGGGATCATCTAAACTGAGTCATGCTGGCTAATTCTAAATAATATTTTCTCAGTTAAAAGGGGGGGGGGCTTAGGTTTCCATTCATTTAAAACTTTCTTGGATTTTGGGTACAAAGTGATGGTGCACACTTGTAGTTCCAACAAGGTTGTGGCAGGAATTCCAGGACAGCCTGGGCTGCAAAGTGAAATGCACAGTGAAGTCCTGTCTCATTAAGACAAACAAAAACAAAAACAAAAAACTCACCCTAATCAAAAAACCTACCCTAAAAAACAAAGTGGTTCACAGTACTAAATTCTTTTTCAAATGTTTTAAAATGTTCATTTTCAACTTCAACACTCTTCACTATTAACTTAATCCTTCTTTCTCTCCCTCTTATTTTTTTTTTTTTTTTTTTTTTTTGCTGTACTGAGGATTGAGCTCAGGATGCTGCACTTGTCAGGAAAGCGCTTACTGTACTGAGCTATCTCCCCAGCCTTGACCATTAACTTAAATTAGGGAAAAATTTATGCCCCAATATTTTTAAAAAATGACCTTTACAGTAAACTCCAATCCCACATCAAATAATTATTTGGGGAGTAGTACCAGAGATTGAATCCAGGGCCTCTGCATTGTAAGACCTTCATCAATTACTATTATTATTATTTTTGAGAGAGACAGGGTCTCAGTAATTGCCTCAGCAGGGTTCAAATGTGCAATTCTCCTGCCTCAGCATTTTAGAGTGCTGGGATTACAGATGTGCACCACTATACCCAGTGAAGTCAATTTTAATGTCTTCAATATTCTTTCATAGAAACTGTTCCACTGGAGATTCTACATTTGCATCCTTACCAGTCTCCTGTAAGAGCAGAAACAATTATTACACTACTTTTAGCCTAACCTGGCCTATTAAGTGGCTTAGAAATACCTTCAGAGAAATGTCAACAGACTAACCATGGAAATACAATTGCAACACATAACTTTTTAAATTTATTTTCATTTTTTAATCATTTATTTATTTATAGGGTCTTGCTATGTAGCTCTGACTCATTGCGACCCTACTGTCTCAGCCTCCCTAGTACTGGGATAACAGGGGGCATGTAACACCCACATCTGGTTTTGGTAGTCAGCTCAGTTAATTGTATACACATTGAATTGTGCATAAATATGCAATAGTTTTTAACTCATCATTTGGTAGCCAGAAGAAAGACTTCAAAAAATACACACTTAAGATTTTTTCTTATAGACAACGATTCAAACACCCGGAAGGATCATGTATGTCAGTGAATCCTTTAGACTGCTTGTGTCATTCTTCAAATCATATTCAATGATTTCTGGGAAACCTACGGTGAGGAACAGGACTTGGCCAAAGGCATTTCTGCAGCATTTGGAGGCTCTGAGCTTTTCTTGATGGCATGTTTACCCTCAGCAATCTGGGGAAGCTAATGATCTGTGCTGAGAACAGTGGCTCCTTTCTCTCCTCAAAAAGGTTTTTTAATGTATAAAACAATGTGAATGATTATAACAGAATAAATTATATTGCCATAGGGTAAAAAAAAAAAGATTTTTCTTTTAGACAATTTTAATGTATAAAAACTTAGGATTTTGTTATCTCCAAGACCACTAATTTTCTTTTGAATATTATCTCAAAATAGACAGAATATTCAACTTGAAGTATTTTTTTGTAATGCTATTCTGAGAGGATGTTTCCTTGGTTACAGAAGCAAGAACTAGAAGCATGACAGAAATTGAAAGCCTTTAAGTAGGCATGGCAGTACTTGCCTATATGAAATACCAACTTTTTTCTTTTATTTGCAGAACAGGGGATTGAACTCAGGCCCTTGCACTTGCCAGAGAAGTGCTTATTCCACTGAGCCATCTTCCCAGCCCCTAGTACTTGCCTATAAACTCAACACCTCAGAGACTAAGACAGGGAGATCATGAGTTCAAGGCCAGGCTGGGCTACACAGTGAGTGTGAGGACAGCCTGAACTGCATAGTGAGATCTTGTCTCCAAACCAACGTGAATCCCTTGAAAATACTAAAAACACTGACCTATACAAATCCCACTGTATATTACTTAGACTGTATGTCAAAATTACTATCCTTTATTATACCAAGAAAACCACAGGAAGTACACAAAGTCCTGAGACAAGTTTTCAAAGATGTCATTCTATTCACAACAAAATTATGAAACAGATAAAGATGTAGAGAATGCAAATAAAGAAATTACTTATTTTCAAAGTATACAAGGATGGTACAATAAAAGTGACTGAAGATCATGATAAAATTTTCATTTTATAAAATCACTAAATGAGATGAAAAACAAATTTTCTCCTCAAAGCAAGATATAAGTCATTGAGAGAATGTATTAAGATTAAAGACCATAGATCTCTCTTCTCACATTTTCACTATAAATCAAAATACAATTAAAAATCATAAACCATTTTAATCAAAATGAGCAAGGCATTCTGGTAATGAAGACAGCTTAGCACATTTATCAACACTATTTTGTCCAAGGTCATCCATATTTATCATTACTATTTGTATAAGTACATGTAAATGTTTGTATTACATATTTATATATTAAGTAGCCTTTTTAATGGTGAATACCTCAAAATGCAGAACAGAATACAAAATATAAATAGTAAGCATAATCAATTATTAGTAAATTACCATGTATCATAACCTAGGTCAAGAAATTCATTGTTCATAATCCAGAAAGCCTCTCTGTGCATTCCATATTACAAACAGCTTCCTGCATTCTTCTCAGTTAATACCTGGGTTGTTATGGTAGTGACCGATTGATACCTTCCTTACCGTTTCACCAAAATAATCACTCCTGAAAAATTGGTTTATACTTTTTATAAACTTTACATATGTGAAACCAATTAATACATTTTTTTCAATGCTGACTTTTTCCCTTACATATACTATAAGACTCATACATACCAGAACTGGGCAAGGTGACACAAGCCTGTAATATCTGCATTTGGGAGGCTAAGGCAGGAGATCACTGAGGCCACCCAAGGCTACACAGTGAATCTGAGGCCAGCATGAACCGTACAGCAAGAGCCAGTCTCAAAAAATAAAAAAAAATCAAGATTCACTAATGTTTATACCTGTCTTTGTTCCTTTCCATTTTTCCTACTTTATGAATTCACCAGTTTATTGATCATTCTAAGTTATGAATTTATGAGTTTGTTCAAATTTCTTGTTAACATAAATCATGCTGCCTTGAAAGCAACTGGAATTGCTCCTGGAAAGAATGAAAATAGTTTTCTGGATATAGAACGGAGTTGATGTGAGTCTGCCCCAGCTTCAGATGTTTTTATCTGAGTTTCACCAATTTATACTCCTACCAACATTTCAGGATAGCTTCTATGTTCTCATTAATACTTGGTATTATAAGATTTTCCAGTAGATATACAGCAAGTGGATTTATGTTACATTGCCTACTAAGAAATTGAGTGTATTTTCATCTTTTGTCAAGTATGTGCTTGTGTGTGTATTTTTCCACTATGTTTTCTCAATTTTCTTAACAATTTGCAGGAGTGTTTACATATTCTACATACATACAAGCCCTTTCCCAGGTATATGCGTGGAGTTTCTCACCTACTGGCTTCTCACTTTAATGTATCTTTTGGAAATGAAAGTTTTTACTTTTAAGGTAATCAAAGTTATTCACCTTTCCTTTATAACTAAGAGCTTTGTATGATCCAGACAATACACTTTCATAGTATTTTATAGTGATATTTTAAAAATCTAATATATTCTGAGATATGTGAACTTCTTGGCTATCCTTGAACTGGTACTAAACTATCTTTTTACTTAATACAGTTTTATCAGAATAAAATATTTTACTGTTACCAGTAAGGCCAGCTGTCTACCACATTCTTTTTAACATTATTTTGGTGATAATCTGAACTTGAAATGTCTACCAAAACTCATCTGCTAAAATATAAATACTTATAAATCATTCTAAAATATGTCTATTAGAAGGGAAATGAGATAAAAGGGGATACAGAAAGAAAGGGAATGTGGAGAAAAGATTATAGTAATAAAAGGTCCTGTTCACTTGGTTATTTTTTATTTATTTTTGGTACTGGGGATTGAACTCAGGACCTTGCACTTGCCAGGCAGATGCTTATTCCTCTGAGCTCTTTCCCCAGCCCAGTTCCTATTCACTTGGAAGGTTAAATAATTACACATTATCCAGAAATGTATGAATTAAATACATTCAGAACTGTGAGGAGAAACTGACACAGCCATAAACACAATGGGATATTTCAGTTTGTCTTTAGTACTTTGTACAACAAGCAGATGAAAGTATGATATAGAAAATTTGACAAAAGAAAATGGATTTAAGACTTTATTAGTACATGTTTGTAGTAAAGAATGCATTCCTTGCACAGAGCAGGTACATGTACACCACATCTTAGTCTCTTCTTTACCCCTCCCCTTTCCGTCCATCCCCTTTCCCTTTGAGAAAGATTTACCTCCTTACTTCATATGATCTATCTTTTATTTTGCTATTTATACTTTACGTTTCTCACATAAGAGAAATCAGGTATTATTTAAGCTTGTGTGTCTGATTTATTTCACATAATATTATGGTCTCAAACTGCATCCATTCTTCTACAAATGACTTATCTTTCTTTATGGCACACTAGTACTCCATTGTGTATAAATACATTTTCACTCTCCATTAGTCCACTGATGGATATGGAGGCCACTTCCAAGATTTGACTATTATGACCTGTGGTGCTATGCACACAGATATGCATGGATCATTGTGATGTGACATCTTTAACTCTTCTAAGCAGGTACTGAGAGGAGGAATAGGTGCATCAAATAAAATTTCTAGCTTCAGTATTTTAAGGAATCACTAATATTGATTTCCAAATGGGTTGTATTAGTTCACATTCTCACCAACAACAGAGAAGGGTTTCTTTTCCCTGTGGCCTTGTTATTACTTGATATCTTAATGATGGCTATTTCTGGGGTAACATGGATCCCAAGGATTGTTTTAATTTGTATTTCTCTAATGGTCAGCAATGCTGAGAACATTTCTTCCTATGTATAAGGCCATTTGTATTACTTCTGTCATATAGGCTCATTAAACTTGCTCATGTTTTGATTGGGTCTTTTATTTTGGGGGCTTACTTTTTTGAGCTTTTTTTAATATATTCTAGGTATCAGGCCTATAAGGTATGGTTGGCAGATTTTTTTCCCATTCTAAAGGATGTCTTTTCACTTGTGGTGGGTGTTTATTTTTTTTTTTTATTTTTATTTTTTTAACTGTACACAAGCTTTTTAATTTGACATGTTCTCATTTGTTGACAACTGGTCTTTCAATGAAAACATTCAGGCTATATACATTTAGTACGATTACTAAAATACTGCATCTCAAGTCTACTATATTTTATACCATATTTTTACTCCACGTTTGTTGTTCTATTCTCTCGGTTTGTAGTGATTCAGTTATTTAAAAAAAGAAAACTTCACAAATCCTATTAGTTTGATAGGTACAAATTATTATTATTTATTTATTCATTTATTTATTTTTATGGAACCAGGGATTGAACTCAGGCCTTTGTGCTTGCCAGGGAGGTGCTTATTCCATTGAGACATCTCCTTGGTCCCGGTACAAATTATTTTTAAAGATTATAGTCACCTTAAAAGTGAATTCGTTAAATAAAGTCTAATAGTTGCTCCACATAATACAAGAGTCTTAAGACTTTAATCTTTATTTTCTCCTGATTAATATGCTAGGTTTGTGGTATATTTTTTAACCTTGTAAGAAATTACTTTATATTCTCCTTCATTATTTTCCTTTTGACAAACAGCCTTTATGATTTTTCTTTAGTAAGGGTTTAATGTGAAAACTCATCTCTTGCATTTGATTTTGAAGGGTATTTTCACTGGATTTAGAATTCTATGTTAAAAATTATGTTACTGCCATCTAGCTTTCATTCCCGCTGTTAAGAAGTTAGCTGTCAGTAAAACTGTTGTATTTTGAAGGTAACCTTGTTAATTTTAGTATTTTATTATTGGTTTTGTGCACTGTCATTTGTCCAGTAAAACTCAGCCAAATCCAGAGCTCTGCTATCCAATTCAGCTGGGTGCTTTTTACTCAACCTGTCATTATAATACCATTAGGCATATAAAACTCTTTTGCTCACTGCTATAATTTGAATACTATCACCAAAACTCATGTTGACATTTAATCTCCAGTGTGAGGTAGTAAGAGGGGAGATAGCTAATCTGAATATCATATTTGGGAGACTCTGGAGGAAATTAACATTAAATGAGGTATAATGGTGGGATTAAACTGGATCAAGGATTTGTGAAAATAGTGTTCCATGCTGTGTGATGCCTGGCAGAGGATTCTCACCAGCAAGAAGCACCTGCCCAGCCTGAGGTGTCAGGACCTGAACAGTGCTCAGTCTGTGATACTGAGTTAAAGTCTTATGTTTATTAGGCTTCCTGAATATTTGGTGTTGCTCATACTTTTTGTCAAATTCTCTGTGAAAATTTCTTCAAATATGTAATACTTGGGCTGGGGGTATGTAGCTCATCGGAATGAGTACCTGCCTGGCAAGCACAAGGTCTCAAGTTCAATCCCCAATACCAAAAAAAAGTAGTACTTTTTGTTTCTATTCCTTTTCTGTGTATCAATCAATACCCACTATAGAAAAAGACTTAAAAGCAAGATATACAAATATATAAGAATTTACAAGATTGGCTTACAATGGCTGCCCATAGAGTCAGATGTGGAAGAACACACAGGGTCTGTCTACACACTGGAAACCTAAAGGACCCAGACCAATGCCTGGACCTCCATTTAGTGTCCTATGGAAGTCTGTATCAGAAGATGAAGAGTCTAAACTGAAGACTGCAATGTCTGAGCTGGAAACCAGAAGATGACATCAAGGGGAGGGAGAAGGTGAAGGTGAAGACCTGAGATCCTTTGAAGAAACAGAAGCAGCCTTCCTTCTGTTGCCCCCTTTCTACCTTTCAGGTGACAGGCCACCACAGGTTGGGTCTTCCGTCTAGTAAAACTCAGCCAAACACAGAGCTCTGCTGAACCAATTTAGCTGGGTGCTTTTTACTCAACCTGACACACTTAAGATAACTATCATACTCTGTGGCTCCAAAAACTATAAAGAGAATCTTTCACTTTATCCCCTGTAACCACTGCCCCACCCCCACTAAATCAAAGGCTTTCCCACTAAGCTCCATGTCCAGTTCGTTTTTAAAAAAATGTTTTTTTTTTTTTTTTGAGACAAAGTCTAAGTCATTAAATTGCTATGCCAGGCTTTAGCCTGTGACTCTCCTGCCTTAATCTCTGACAGTGTTGGGGATCCAGACACGTGCCAATATGCCTTTATCTTCTGGTTTTCTTCTGTGTATACTTTTTTCTCTTTTCTTTATATATCATTCTTGATTTCCTTCCAATTTATTTTTTGGCTCCAAGGCTATACAGATTCAACCACATCTATTCTGTGGTTAAAACCATCCATTAGGCATTAAATTCTGACTGGATTTTTCAGTTCAAGAATTTCCATTTGTTTCTTTTTCAAATCTTTTATGTAACATTTTATGTTTCTACTTTCCTTCTAAATTTTTTTAAGCCTGCTTTTAAACTCTTTGAACATAATAAACATCACTGTCTGATTATTGCCTACCTGAGGATCTGCTGCCCCTGTTTGTTCTTACATCACTGTCTGATTATTGCCTACCTGAGGATTTGCTGCCCCTGTTTGTTCTTTGTGCTGGTCTTGTTTACATTGTCCTGTCTTCTCATGTGGACAGTCTTTCATTATGTGATGGACATTCTATGTAAACATTATTTATAACATTGTTTTCCAGATTGTTTTCACTGATTTGCTTTTTCCTCGTATGAAGCACCCTTTAAAATATTTTTGTCCAAACAAGAAAATGGTTTACAAATATGCTGTTTACAGGCCTGGGACTCCAACTGTTAGTTCCCTTTCTTGTACGAGTACAGAAATGGAGTTCAGTCTCTCACCCACCTTTTCCAGATTAGAACAACAATGGGTTAGCTACAGAAGTATCTCTGCTAAGACTCAAAGGAACCTGGAAAATAGTTTTCACCAATGTGGATAACAGCTATGGAGGAGATAATGTAGCTAAAGTTAAGAAATACCAAAGTAACATTCAGCACATCATTAATAATAAAGAAGTTTTAAGATAAAAATTGACAAACAATTTTAGGAAAAAACCTGAAAAAAACTACATGATCCAGAATCAAAAAGATGTATTTTATTTTCTTACCATTTTCTGCCAATGGGGCAAGAACTTCAAAAATCATTTCTCTCTTGTCATGCTCTACCTGTTTCTTGAAGAGTTTGACCAGCTCTTCAGCAATGTTCGTACTGGCAAACTGTTCTTTACTAGACTCTGCAAAACAAAGGGAAAAAAATTTGATCAAACAAAATTAAACCCAGAAATTTGTTTTCTACTACTTGCAATACAGTACTTGGTCATTTAGTGCCACTGCTTAATACAAATGCTCTTCAAATATAGGACCAAAATGATTTCTTAATACTTCTGAAAAAGAAAAATGTCTAAGGCTATAGAGAAAATGTTCTGAACCAAGTATAGTTGAGGCTATAAAAGCTGTTCACTAGCATAACATATAGGTAGATAACTATAGCAAGAATAAAGTTACTAACTTCTAAACTTGTAGTTTCAAGGTTTTTAGTCAAAGAAAAAAAATTATAATAGATTGCATTTAATGAGTACTTTTTTTTTTTTTTTTGCAGAATCAGGGATCAAACTCAGGCCCTTGTGCTTGCCATAGATTGCATTTAAATGGATAAAGGCTATCACCATTTTATCTTTAGCACGGTTATAATTCTGCATTATTCTCGGCATGTGTTTGTTGTATGGTGCTGGGATCAAATCTAGGATATGGTGCATGCAAGGCAAGTCTTCTACTACACATGAACCCCACATTGCTATTCAATGGGCAATTCTTCATACATTTCCCTCTTGCCTCTCCAAAATCTTCCTCACTTCAGAAAAGCTTATATATGCTAATTTCATACATTTCCCTCTTGCCTCTCCAAAATCTTCCTCACTCCAGAAAAGCTTATATATGCTAATTTCTCACATAAATGAAGAGTTCTGAGAGTGTAGTTCTATAGTACAGTACTTGTTTATCATGTATGTGGCCATGAATCTGACCTCTAACATAACAACAACAAAAGAAAGAAAGAAACAAACAACAACAACAAAAACACAACTGGAAGCAAATGAGATTGCCAAAGGTGAGAATGAGGGCCAAAATGGTCAGGAAGCAAAGATCCCAAGGAGCAGAAATCTATAGGCATTTAGTGGAAAAGGAGAAGCAATTATAGAAGAGGGCAAAAACTAATTCAAATGCACGTAAACATAATCCTAGTTTACCGTGAAGAACACAAAGTTGGGCAAAGCTGCTCTGCTGACCTCTCATGTACTACACTAATACCCTGTGCTACATACAGCGTGTTCTGCAGTGCTCAGGATGGAACCTAGGTCCTCAGGCATGCTAGCGACATACTACCACAGAGCAACCTACATCTGCAAGGTCTATGTGCCATTTTCCGTTCTGAAATTGTTTTTTCTTCTTTGTCCAGTTAAAACTCCCATTATTCAGTTGCTTCTAATATTATATTGATTTCCTCATACTAACATTCATTTAATAAGTAAAACATGCCATGTACTATACAGAAAAACAAAAGATAAAAAAAAATAAAATAAAACTGAAAAGTAGTTTATACAAGGTGATTTGCTAAAAAGTTTGGCTATCTCAAAGAATATTAATGTCTAGAAAGGGTTGGTAAGCAGAGATGAACCTACGACAAAGTTATGAAACAAGTACTTCTACTTTACTTCTAGTGTTTTTTCCTTCCAACAAACCTTTCACTTTTTGTCCCCCACCCCAAGACTAAGAAGAAACACTTCTTCTACTTTTTTTTAAAATTTGGGCAGTAGCAGGACCTTGCCCTTGCCAGGTAAGCACTTATTCCACTGAGCTATCTCCCCAGTGCTTCTTTTACTTTTTCAATCCCATGTTTATAGTAAACCGAGAAACCTCCAGGGCTCAGTAAAAACACTGCTGAGAAAGCACAGGATTTAAACTATTAGCCTGTAAGTGTGTATGTAGTCTCTCAAAACAGTTTTAACATTTAGCCAATAAAAATTAAAAAAACTTTGCATACTGAATGATTTGATTCAAATGTGCAATTTTTCTACATAATGTATTTTTGATTAAAAATTTATTCATTTATTTTGGTACAAGATCTCACTATGCAGCTCAGACTCATAGTGATCCTCCTGTGTCAACCTCCCCAGCAGTGAGATTACAGGTATGCACCACCATGGCTGGTTTCAGTGGCCAGCACAGCATGCGGTACCAGGGTTGAACTCAGGGCCTTGCACTTGCTAGGCAGACTGCTGAGCTATCTCGCCAGCCCTTGTCTATATAATTTAAATAAATAAGTTGTCTTTCATAAATTTCCATCCCAGAAAAAAGCTTCTCTGCTATATAAATGCTTTTGGTTTTTTTTTGAGTACCACGGATAGAAGTCAGGACCTTGCATGTGCCAGTCAGGCACTTAAGCCACTGAGCTATGTCCCTGGCTTACTACATGAATGTGAACTCATATTACTAAATAAATCACCAGGTTGGATTAAATGTAAGATCAGACCTTATATACTTTGTAGGGTTGCTTCTATTAAGGTAAAGTTTAAAACAGATCTACAGCCTTTATTTAAAGAAAGTGCAGACTCCTTCAGGGACTACCCTCTCCCATTACTAACATTCTGTGTACATTTACTTCCCTCAAAGGACATATAATAATTCTAAAATCTTTTGGCTTGGTTCTCACTGGAGAAATGAAGGAAAACAATTTATTATTATAGTACAGTGAACTAGTAATTTAAATTCTTTAAACAAGAATTCTCAAAGTTCCTAGACCTGAAGCATTTACAAGATTCAGACACAATCATAAGAAGTAAAATGATTCTCAGTAAATAAACTTTCATACAGCAGAGCCTATTTAAAGATCATCACTTCCTTACTTGGTACTGACCTTTTCTTAAGATTAGGTAAGACAAACCTCATCAGCTTTTGCTTTTATGTATTCTCCCAAAACTTCAAAAGTGGAGAAGGCTAGGGAGGCAGCTGAGTGGCACAGTGCCCGTCTGGCAAGCATGAAGTTGTGAGTTCATTTTCCAGTATCATCCCACCCCCCAAAACGTGGATGGAACATTATAGGGTTCGCAATAAGTGTGTTGTAGAATTTATTTCCTAGAGCACCAGTGTCCAACAGAAAAGTTGGAAAAAATTTTAAAATGAAGCTACATATATAATTTTAACTTTTCTTATATGTACAATAAAAGTAAAGAAAAACAAGCAGAATCAATTTTATTATATTTTATTCTGCCCACTAAGTTTACATTATCACTTTGAAAAATAATATAAAAATTCTGACATGACAGTTTACATTTCTTTCTTCATATTAAGTCTTTAAAATCCATGATATAGTTTTTACTTGCATGATAGCTCAATTCAGATTATCTGTACTTCGATGCTCAAAAGTTATACATAGTTTGTGCCTACCGCACTATATACAGTCAGCTGTTCTAAGAAACTATTGGGTTGAAGGCAAATTCGGATGGATTTCAGTTATGCATGTTCATGTTTCTTGAAAAAAAAAAAAAAGCTGATGCTCTCAATATGTGATTACAATTAGTTTCTGTTTTATTTCTACCAGCTATCTTGGAGGCACATATTTTTTTTTCTTAACTTTTTCGTTTTCAAAGGGAGTACAAAAAAGTATTAAAACAGAAAAATTATAAGTGATACAGAATTTCACTTAAAAAATATGAATTTCACAGTATATGTTGTAATGACTAGTGCTGTCTTCTAACTATTATTCATATTACCAGATATATGTATGTAAATTGAAGAAAAAAGCAAAAGCAGTATATAACATACATGGATATATCTTTTTCCTTCACTACCTCTCTTGTCCTTCTCAACTCAGTAATTCCTTCTGAATAGGTTGACTCCCTTACCTATTGTACCTTTCACATTTCCTTTCAATAATGGGAAAAATGTGAAATACTACATGGATATTTCTTCTCGGTTTCACTGGGATGATGGGGACAACTGTGTAAATCAGGATAATATGAAAAGCAGGGGAAAGATGAAAAACAGAAAAGACAAATTCAGCAACTGAATAAAAATGACATTTAAAAACAACTCTGGTGAATACTCACATTTTCTTAAGCTTGAAGTCAAAACAAAATACTGTATATATAGTATGTAGGGTGTAGCATGCAGGGACATGAATTTAGAAAAACTAACATTATAGACTTGCTGGTTTTATTTATAAAATGGAGATAATTAACAGCACTGTCCAATTATTATACTTATTGTATAATTTTTTGTATAGTTATAATAAAAACATTGTATAGTTATAACAAAAATATCAATGACAAAACAGTAATTTACTATGGCCATGATTGTGGGGTAAATTCAAACCATAAATTGTAATTCTCTATTGAGCATGGTTAACGACAGAATAAAGGGAGGTTAAACAAGGAGAAAAAGGAATAAAAATAACAGATATTGAAAGTGCTGATGTGTCTCCAGCATTGGTCTGATGTTTGAGTAATAGCCTATTTCCATGTTCTAATTTCCAAGGATTTCTCTCAATTTTTGTGTGGTAATAAATATATGAAAAACTCACCTGTTACTTTTTTGGGATTTTATGAAATGAGAAAGAACCTCTTCACCTTATAAACAAATAATACATGTAGAATGTAATAAATTATAATTTAATTTTCCCAGAATATACAATTCAATTTGAAGACTATTCTTCAGGTAAAAAACTGAAGTCAAGTTACAATACTCAACTCTATTAAATAATACACATTGTAAACTTTAAAAAAGTTTGTTGGGTGCTAGAGAGTACATACTCAAAGCCCCTAAATGTTAAATGTTAATGCTTAAACAAGCAAGACCATTCCAACTATAAATACAATCATAATATCTAATTGAAACTACTTTTTAAAAATGTTAAAGTATCTCAAATGCCTAATTTAGTACAGTAATATAATTTAAGTGGATTTCATATCAATATATAAATTGTTAGTATATTAGTAAGTTAATACTATTTGTGGTATAGGACCAGAACTTACCAAGTTCTGCCAAATTACCAAATGCAACCAGACACATTTCTGTGAGAGCTGCATTGTGGCAGTGGATGCCTAGTAATGTCACTAAGGTAGGGATGACACCCATGCTGATGAGCTGTGATTGAAGGGAATCTGCAAGAAAAGAAAAAGAGAAGACAAATGTTCACAAATCACATAGCACTGTAAGAAGGAAATACTTGTTTTCCTCTCTAGTACAAATTCAGTCTTACTTTGTTACAGTAGAAAAAAATGAAGTCCACTCAAGATTAACTCGGAACACTTTGAACAAACTAATTAATTCAGGAGAGATTTGAATCTTTTCTATGACCAAAAAAAATTTAGAAATTAAAAAAACATTTAGGATATATAAATAATTAAATAGTGCCATTAGATTTTAAATGAAAAGGTTAGACAAAGTAACATTTTCTTTTAGGAAGTCATGGAACATACAAAACGATTAAGAAAAACAGCATGTAAAAACCAAGAAAGAAAACAAAAATCCTAAGATCTTTTAAATACAGAATCTTCATAATAAAAATTGAACAGTACATGACACATAAAATGGTTAATTCAGAGTATTTATCAGTAGAGTGTTGATGACTGCCAGGACAGAAATGGAATTTAAAAAGGGGGAAAATAAAAAAAAGTTACCTATATATTTTTTTTCTTTTTGAAGTTTTTCTTATAAGTGATAGATCATCTGAGTGAAAAGGATGGCTTGAAATAAAAAGAATGAAGTCAACATGACTTTGTCATCCTGCCTTCATTTTCTGAACAACTAATTGGTTTCAAAGTATTATATATGCCAGGATTTCCACTGTGGCTCTTCATGGAAAATTACAATAAAATGTCTGTAACAAGGTTGAGCACAACCTAACCAAAATGAAAACCAGAAGCAGAACCTCTAAGAAGCTAAGAAGAAAACACCTTTTTTTAAAGTTACCTAGTACAAAACATATTTCCTCCATACCATAAATGCTTTCACAGGGTTTTATAATCTATTACTTTTATAGCTCTTAACCTTCAGGCAAGAAGGCAGACATATTATCAGAAAAGAATACATAAAGGCAGAGCTGCAGTAGCTTGGTAGTCTTTGCTGTTAATCGCTCCTGGCTTTTAGAGTGAGGTGTGAAGAGACAGCCAGCAGAAAAACAGCTATTATTATCCCTGAACAATGTTAGATGGGTAATTACAGAGAATTATCTGATTTGTTGCTGGAGGCCATGGGCCTATTAACAAAACAGGTATGTAAGATAAACCTGAGAAAAAGGAAAAATGACATTTAGAGTTCAAATAGTGTAATACGGCACTTTTGAATTTTATAACACAATTATGAAGATGATTCTAATCGGAGTTAAAAAGAATACGTATCTACCAATTTTTATTACAGTAATCCAATTTTTTCTTGAATATACAACATAGCAATCGACAAATAATTCACAATACTAACAACCAAAATATTTATGTTTCAGAAGATATTGTTATACCAGTATGTTACAGAGGCAGAACACTTGCATTATGAATATAGTACTTAAAATGACCATGCACCAAGGAGCTTTCCAAATTAGGAATCATCATGATTACTTACCAGTAAATAGAATTCTTTATGAGTGGATCTCCTCTGTATATCCTTGTTCTTTAGCAGTATTTTTAAGTATTCATTTTTTACTAGCTCATCAATAATGCAGAGCTGCTGAATCATTAGAAATGTCAGGTACATAAGCGTGAGCACTAGCGCATGCATTGAATGTGAGTCAAACTCTGCTCTCTGTCTGCATATATGTAAGCATCACACACCCCCTCAGTACTGTTGGTACAAACTTCATAAATATCCAACAGTCTGGGGACATTAAGGGAATACATTCTATGAAATAGATAACAGGAGAGTGCCACTGAGAAGATTCTCCTCAAGATTGCTTAACTTGTTGGCATCCCTACCACTATCTTGGTCTGCTTTTAAAATGTTAAAAAAAATTGTTTCTAGAGAAGAAAAGGGGAAAATTTTCAGAAATGTTACAGTGCTTAACAAAATCTCTGGCATACAAATTGCACCAGTAACATTTGAAAGTGTAGCAAATCAGAAGGAAAAGCAGAATGGCCAAATGGCAAATGGTATAAGTTGCCATAATTCATGAAAGTCACATTACTTCATGAAAATGTGTTTTAAGACTATTCAGGAGCCAAATTAATTATATACTCACATACAACACACATACCCACACACAAGGGAAAAATATTTAATTGCCCAACTGGTAAGCTTTTTTGGACTAATTGAGTGCTTTCTTTTATATCTACTTCTATGATGCCAATGGATACAATAAACTAAATTTGTTCTTACAATGCACCCCAAAAATTCTCCCTGGAAAATAAAGGTGCAGAGTGAAAAAAAAAATCTTCATTCAAACATACTGATATAAACTTTTTGTTTTGTGGAATAAAAGGCATCCTAGAATATGATGCTCAAAGTAAGACCACTGAAATGCATTCAGGAAGCCAAAATTCTCTGGATGGTGTAAAAATGATGGCAAAATTGCTGGCCTGTCAGCCTGAACCAGGCCAACAATGAACTATGCTAGCTACTGTATTCTTCACCATAAAACAGAATGCTACTTTCAGCAATTAAAAATTGCTTATAAATATTTTTGTTACTTAATACACTTGTTAATTTAAATGATGTACTACTTTGAAAATCTATCTCATTTTTAGTACACTAGATATTACCAGACATAACCATATACAAAAACAAAATTTCTCCACATCTTCAGTAGCAATTTTAAATGACTAAGACGAGCCACATGGAGAACAAAATTTAAGAATTACTATTCAAAGGATTTAATTTTTAATGAGAGATGGTAAGGAGGGGGAAGAAAACATGGAAAAGACATTATATAGGTTCAAAGATGCAGCTGGCACATATAATAGGGGTTAGAAAAAAAAAAAGCAAAGCATGATAGAATCCCACATTTTGGTACACAGATATTTTGAAAGAAATTACCTTAAAAAAGCATCTGATCTTTTTATCTTGCTTATGTAAACAGGAACTCTACTTGAGCCAAAGAGAATGTTCTATAGCTAGTTATCTTCCCAAATTTAAGTTGTAATTTAGTACATTACCAGTAACTTAAAAAAAAATTTTTTTTTAAATTAAGGGATCTTATTTGTGTGGAATAAGTTACCATTAATTCTTATCAATAGAATAAATGACTAGTTTGATCATGTTTTTGAATAATTTTTAATGAATAACAAAGGACATCTGTACTATCATAAATGAAATCAAGAATTTTTGGGGGGGCTGGGGAGATGGCTCAGTGGAATAAGCGCTTCCCTGGCAAGCGCAAGGGCATGAGTTCAATCCCTGGTTCTACAAAAAAAAAAAAAAAAAAAAAAAAAAAACAACTTTTTTAGGAATATGACTAACAGGAAGAAATTCTTAACAACCAGAAATAATTCACATTCTCTAAACATACTGGAGAGAATGCATCAAAGAAGTACAAGAGTAAGACTGTGGCATCCATCAACAAAAACTAGTAGTAACTCCACAGGAATGTTTATCAGAGCTCAACAAACAAGAGCAACTTACAAAAATATACCCCAGGCCCACTAGGGCAAACACAAAGCGAAAGAGTCTTTGGACAACACCATGTCATAAATGTCTGAAATTTTTAAAAAACTGCTCCTGACACACATCACAAACACATACTAATCAAAATACAGACGACAGAGGCCCTAGATGATCTATGGGAAGGAAGAGGAAGAAAGGCACTGAGGGGGTGCAATACAGATGCATATACAAGAGATATAAGGCAATCAACGCATGCGCTGGTGTGAACACTTACCTACCTACATTTGAATCTCAATGGTTCCAAGTTCGTCAGGTCACTCATGGAAACTCCAAAGAATGGAGATCTGGAGAGAAGATCTCAAGTTGAGGAACCTTTTTCCCTGAGTTTTCAGTTCTATGTTTAAAACAATGGTACAGACTAGTTTCTAGATCCAGAAAAGTATGCTGAGAATTCCATAACTCAATTGGTGTTGACCAATTACTTAAAAATAAGTTTCTGAAGATTATAGCATGTTTATTTTTTCCTATGGGCCCTACTATTAACTTTATTGGTAAATAGGATCTGAGAATGAAACTGTGTCAAAACAAAACATTGAAAATGCAGTTTTTATGGTATAATGTACATGTCTACTACTCATGGTATAAAGATACAATACTGCTATTTACTGCATTAAAATGCAAACTAATCATATAAAGTTGAAACACTAAAAATGAGCAAATCTATGTCTTGAGGAGGAAGCCTCATGCAACTGGCTAATTGCCTCTGACGTGATGCAACCTCTGTATTTGCAAAGAATGCATATCAAATTGAAAAACCAGAAATATTGTTAACAGTGAAGCAGCACCTTAGACTTTAGCCAGTTCTATAACAATGAAAAGAAACTGATTTAAATACAGGTACTGAGAGGATGATCAGTGCTAAAAACTAAACTACACAAAGCCTGTACATCCAGTACTCTGAGAGGCTGAGTCAGAAGGATTACAAGTCCTACAAGATATGTTCTCAAAAAAAACCAAAAACCAAAAAAAAAACAAAATGGTAGCTGGGCTGTAGTTCAGTGCAAAAGGCCTTGGGTTCAATCTCTACCCCTGCACCTACACATACAAATGTGAAGGTACCCTTCCTTTACGTTTCCTAATTATTCAATATCCATTTATTGGTTGATCAGGAAAGTAGTTTTATTCTGAACCTCCTGTTTAGTTATAAACCTAGATTACTGATAGGTA
Organism: Ctenomys sociabilis; assembly: GCA_004027165.1. Taxonomy (NCBI): domain Eukaryota; kingdom Metazoa; phylum Chordata; class Mammalia; order Rodentia; family Ctenomyidae; genus Ctenomys; species Ctenomys sociabilis. Next base: position 16,449 of record PVKA01016042.1, on the reverse strand, counting down.
TTTATAATCAACTGTTTTTAAAGACTTTACACAAAACATATACATATTTTTCCATGAAGATTATCCCTTTAATTTCCAAGTTATATACTTCAATGATGTACAGAAATTTCAAAAAGAAGAAAAGAGAGAAAGAGTAAATCAAGGTATATTAGTATTGAGAACACTGGAGATTGAAAATTCATTTATCCTAACAGTTAATGTAAAAAGAATTCAAAAGTTCTCTCTGGGTTCTAAAAATAAGATAGTTTCCACGCAGTAAAAATTTCAATTTGTAGACATTCCAGAGATAAGTGACAAAATTACATGTATGAGAATAATGCAAAGTAGCAAAAACAAAAAACTCAAGGCAAAAATATCATCATCAGAGCTTTATTTTTCTTAAAAACACTAATATACTGTTCTCAATCCTATTGTCACCTAGGGATTTTATCTTAATCCACTAGGTAATTTACCCCATATTCACTTCTGGTTAAGTACTACAGATAAACTTTTGTTAGAATACTGCTATAAATGAAACTTCTACATACATATCTATTCTTACTCCATGCTTTAATCTGGGAAATAAATAAATAAATAAAATGACCTTTAAGATTTAAAACTGATCCCCCTAAAAAGACTACTGAGAGCAGTAATGTAAGCACCTCTTATTAAGGAAGTAAATAAATTCCAGTCTCTGCTTACATAGAATTACTGAAACAAAAGCCATGCCTATCTGAAGTTTAAGTATAAGCCTAAAGTTTTGCACAGTAAAGTAAAGTTAAATGCTAGGCTAATTTATATTTCAATATATACATAACAAAATATACATTTAAAATATAGTCATTATTTTGCAAAATTAAGAAAAAACTTCATTATTTACAGTGGGTAATTATTTTGATCTTAGTTTCTAGACTGTAAATTTACACACAAGTTATTTATAATATACAAATTGTGTTAACAAGATACATGTGCATATAAAAGGCTGGAGATTGGTAGCCAACTTTTTCAAATGGTATTTAACTGCTTTATCAGTAAACAATAAGCAATCCAGTTTTGATTCAATTTTACTTGTAATTTAAAAAAAGATTGCTAATTTTTATAAATGTTAACTTACACATGATACTCTGTTTCCTTCTTGATGGATTGTTTTAATGCCTAAGACAGAAATGGTCAAAGTCTATTATTCACCCTCTGGGCTTAAATACAGTTCTTAGAAGGCAGAAGAAGAGCTCAATGACATTTCAGGAACGTAAGAATTTGTTCATGATCAATTCCCATGTACTTGACATATAGGAATTTGGAATTTTGTTAAGAGATAAAAAAATAAAAACACCAACTTTGTCAGCTCAAATTTTCACTATAAAGGAAATCTTGAATACAGTGTCCAATAACATCTCTAATTATCTTTAATCTATATATACAGCAACTACAAAGAAAAAACATGTTAGAGAGGAATTATAAACATTACATTGTTCCTCCATAACCCTCAGTTTTGTTCTATTTGCAGAAGCAACCTATAAGGTGATAATGCTAAGAAAGTATTAGTAATACAATAGTAAAATGCAAATTTTAAGTGCTGGGCCACTAAAACCACTGACAGAACAACTACAATAACCATTTTATTTTTCTGAGACAAAAATTTAAAATCTGGAATTTAGACGTTCATTAGATAATGGTGACTAAAAAAGGTAAAGCAAATACTAAATATTAATGCAAATACTAAATGTGTACTTTTACACCTCTACTAAAAACCAAGTCAAATGTCCAATATTAGAATTTTTCATTAACAGTTTAAAATTATGACTAAAAGCTTAACTAGTCTGTTAAAATTTAATAAGCAGAATTAACAGGTACTAGAATACTGTATTTTAGTGAAATAAGTTTTTTAAGTGCATTTATAGAAGAACTGCATGAAAACAACCCACTCCAGCAGAAAGCTCTGTTGGACACAAAGCAAAAATTTGGCTACATTTAAAAAAAGAGGGAGGGGACTGGGAAGATAGCTCAGTGGTCTAAGCACCTGCCTGGCAAGCATAAGGAGCTAAGTTTGATCCTTGGTACTGCATGCTGTGCCAGCCCTGGGGACCAAGCTGACCACTGAGACTCGGTGTGGTGGTGCACTCCTATAATCCCAGCTCTGGGGGAGCTCAGACAGGAGGATCATTATGAGTTTGAGCTGTGTAGCGACACCCTGCACCAAATAAGATAGATAGATAGACAGATAGATAGATGGATGGATGGATGGATGGATGGATGGATGGATGGATGGATGGATGGATGGATGGATGGATAGATGGATAGATAGATAGGATAGACAGACATACAGACAGACAGATATTTAAACAGAAATGAAGAACTATAATAGTAAAGTAATAATGAAATCCTAACAATTTCTCAAGCTGAGCTTCCAAAAAAGTGAACTTCAAAATATATTTCCTAAGTTTAATAAACAGGGGGAGGGGGAGAAAATAGGACAAAAAAAAAGCCAAACCAAATATAACGGGCCTGGCCTCGGCAGGGAAATTAATATGCTGGTTAGAAAAGTGAAACTCTAGAAAGTATAATAGCTAAATTGAGACATAAAAAGATCTTTAAATTAAGTGAAAATACTTCAGGCAACTATTTTAAACAACTGACTTCAAGTACTAAGCTTGTAACTTCAATTTAGTTAAAATATAGGTCACGTGGAGAAGTCATAGTACATGTTAATTTTAGAAGGAACTAATTTTTTTCCAATGGCATGTTTGTTGCCTCTATTTTTATTGCAGTTTATGAAAAACTTCAGTCTTATAACCATTATTTAAAAACTTTCTTTGAAGACTTTTCTATTTTGTGTCTGTAGCACAACTGTACTAAGAAAAACATTAAACCCTCACTTGGAGTTTTTGATAATGTATTCTCAGTTTTGGCTATAGTGTATAAAACAATGGTGACAATGAACAGACTTTGGTCTTTAAGTGCTCTGATTTAGATCATGGATTTGTTTCCATTCAAACATGCAATTGATTTGCAAATATATACACACAGATTAAGTTTGTAAATCATCTGTAAGAAATTTTAAACTAGTTCTGGTTCTTATTCTCAATGTTCCTTTCTGCTATAATCATGTATCTGATAGAGAATATCAAAATAGCAGGAAAGCCTTCAGCATTTCTAGCTTACTAAAGAAAATGCTTTCTAATACAATATTTCTTTTCCAAGTGTTGATTTTGTTAATAAAAATTTTAAGCAACACGAATATACAAGAAAGTATTTCCTAAGCCAAAATGTTGTAATACTATAGTTGTGTGACATCTTTGGGTTTATGACTTTTTGATCTGATGATAGTTAACAATATGCATTCAGGAGAAATCATAATCATTTGATGGAAACATACATTGTGATCTTTTTCGATGATATACGGTATGATACTGTGATGCTGGGCAGCAAAAGCAGTGAGCCACAATTTCTAGTTATTCACATGATCATGGCAAATAAGACATACCCTACTGTGATACTAAACTGAGACATTCCACACTTAAATTTGAATACAAAGTTTCAATTACATCTAGCAGCTTAAAAATCAGGTCTTGAGATAATTAAAAAACATACAAGTTTTTTCAAATGATAACATTACTGCCTTTACTTGAAATAGTATTTTCATAATATATTTTCCGCATGTTCAGAACACATGTTTTATTCCCTATTTATTTTAATGGATTTAAAAACTGGATATGCTGTTTTCTTTAGGGAAAGAGGGTCTTTGTGATAAATTTCAGTATTACCTTATCTGAGAAAAACAATCCTGAGCACTAGAAACTCTCTAGTAGCCAGTGAGATAGCTCAGTAGACTAAATGTCTGCTTAGGCAAGCACAGGGAGCAGGGTTTGATCCCTGATACCAAATATAGTGCCAGCCCTGCCTGCAGGCATACTGAGCTGGCCACAGAGCCCAGGTGTGGTGGTGCATGCCTGTAATTTCAGTGCTGGGGAGGCTGAAAACAGGAGGATCACTAGGAACCTGAGCTGTGTAGTGAGACCCTGTACCAAATACATCAAGACAAAACAAAACCCTCTAGCAATGGATAAAGTTTAAATTATTTGGCATAAAGGCAGTCAATATTTCTGTTGGAATGGAAAGGGTATTTACCACACATATATTCTACTCAAATCAGCAGAGCCCGGAGTACTGAAATTTAATGATAAGTACACATAAAAAGAAACTTCATGTGTCACTCTTACAGCTTTTTTTTCAGGGGGTATAGGATAAATATCAAATGACCTGAAGTTAAGAAGACTTAAAAGATTAAAATTTTAAACACATTTTAAAAAGTAATGAACATAATAAAGATGCTTAATAATAAAACAGCAAATAAACAGGACATAAGATAAAATATCAAAAAAGAATCACTAAACATTAACATGCACATATCAAACAGAACAGAAAAAGATGACAAAAGTGACATTTGTTTCCTAAAAATACTAATATCTTTTATTCTTTTGTTGTTACTGGGGATTAAACACATTGCCTTCAAATCAAGCTACATTCCCAGCTCTACACTGTTGTTATTAACTGAAGCAGAGTCTTGTTCAGTTGCCTAGGCAAGAATCAAACTATTGATCCTCCTGCGTCAGTATCTCTTAGGGCTGGGATTCAGGGACTACAGGTGTGCACGACCAAACCTGGCTCACTTCTATTGTATTCAACTTTTGAAAGGTATAGCACATTCAAATTGAACGTTTCAGAATAACGGAACCAGTATTTACCCAATAATATTATGACAAAAGTTAATATAGCTTTCCAAAGTAAGTTATTTCTTGTGAACATCTGAACACTAGGAAAAAAGCTTACTCTTAAAGTATGTCATACATTCCTACTGTGTTAATAATTTCTTCACTTCTGTACATACTGTGACAGTTTATTAAGGGACTGAATCATTGCTTTACATGTAAGTGATGCTTTTGATCACTTGACAAGTTTTTACAAAGATACTGAACAGCCTGTTTAAGGGACTAATGACTAGTTTAGATGCGTAAAATGAATAATTCTATTACATCAAAAGAGCTATAATTTCATGACTAATTTATTTCCTTTATCTTTCTAAAGTATTTTCCACTCCACGGTTTTACTTTTTCACATGTCTACCCCCAAACAAAATTAAAGGGAAAGAAACAAATAAACTGATCAATGATTTCTTTTTGTAATTTATATACCTTTATAAGATAGCCAAATTTCAATGATTTACGAAATAACTACTCATTTTGTGGACTGCCAAGACTCTATCCTTTATGTCTTTCCTGTTCATATTCAGGATACTTTTTGCTCAAAAAGGACTGGCCAGAAAGGATGAAAAACAGAAGTAACTGACCACATAAAGACAACCAAATGCTATTAACCCAAGTTTAACAGGATCACCATAAAAATCAGTAAGAAACTACACATTATAGACAATTTCAATTCAGAGGTTTACAAATGGTAACCCCTGATAGGATGAAACTTAAAGCATTTTCCAATTAGTACATATAGTGTTAAAAATAAAAAGCAAATAGAAAACAATATTTAAACGTCCTGTCATAGTGAAAGTGAGATATTCAACTTTTTGCTTTCCCAAATAGAAAGACTTGGCACTATTTGGCTGAAATGCCATGCAGATGTACAGGTAGAGAAGCACACTGTTTCTCCCTGTCCCACAGTGCTCTTCTATCTGGCACATTTCCCACCACTCACTGAAGAGAATACCAGGGCCATATACTAGTAGCCTTTTCTCAAGGGCTATGTTTTTTCTTTTTTAGGTATTGAGAATATTTCTTTGGATACATGAAAAAAAGTTAAAAAGTAAAACAAAGTCAAGAAGGCCATGTATTAACTGAACACCTGAAGTAAACAATAAAACACATTCAATATGAAAATAATGTCTCTATAAAAAGACTACAACTTAAAATTTCAAGACTACAACTTAAAATTATGAAAGAAACTACACAGATCTCGTTTGTGTCATATGCAAGAGAATATACTGGGAGTTTGATCCATGCAGTATTTCACATAAGATGAATGATATTTTGTGGCACAAAAACACTGTAGTCTTAATTTTTATGTTAATTTCATCAATAACTATATAGATATCCAAAAATTATTCATGTCATTTGTTACTAAGATATAAGATATTTTAAAGGGAAAAAGAAATTGCTATTTTTAATGACTAATTTCTAAAATGAGCTAGCTGTAATTACTTTGAACTTTATTTTTCTAAAGCCAGATTTTATTAAAAGCTTTGCTTTGAGTTCTTCCAAGTGAATGCATCAGTTAAGATAAAATAGTCATACCTCTAAAAAGACAATGTTTGTTTTACATTTACTATTACTAATATAAAATAATAAATAGGAACCTATTTTTAGTATTATTTTAAAATGTTTATAACAAGAAAATTTAAGTCATACTTATAAAATTGGATTTAGTTTTTGGTACTCATTAACATGGGCAACTCATTAAAAAACTACTCTTATTTGGAAAATTAAGACCATTTTGTAATTTTGAAATATTATAACTTAATGTGTTAACTATTGTAGATACCACTTATGAACTCTTTATTCATCAATCCTCAAATACTTGTGTACTATAGTAGAGACGATGCTTCATTTTTCCCCCAGAGAGAAAGCAAGTTTTCAGTTTTGTTTACCATTCTCATTGCTATAGTTCATCAGCATGCCACAAAAGACAGTCAAGAGCTTCTCATTGGCGGGATCTGTTCTACTGCACAGTGACCTTAAATGGTCAATTACAATCTGTGCACCACCTGCTTGGTCAACTGCACTTCTGCCCTCATCTGTAAAACAAAGAGTTAAATTAAAAATAAAACAAAAAAGAAAAGTACCTTATAATTTCAAATACAAAACATAACAATACCTTTATTCCTTATTTTGTAAATAGAAAATAAACCCAAGCAGGGCACTAATAAGTCTTTCTGGAAAATACAAAATAAATAAACATGGAAATGGGGTGGGATGGGGAAAAGAGACAATTACTTTCTATAAGAAAAAGATTATGCTTCCAGGCATTACATAGGAGCCTAAAGAATTCCGCTGTATCCTACTTTACAACATGAACTTTTCCACTTCTTTCAAAAAGGAGAAACAGGAATTAAATGATACTGGTGTACTTTTTGTTCCTCAGTTTGAAAACCACTACATATATCTTTCTGTCAGTGATTTTATAAGTAAATTATTATCACAGAAAACTGTAAATCAGAATAACCAGGAATTCTACAGTAGAAATTATTATTGAATTGGAGAGGAAAAGAACAACAAAGTACATAATGCAATTCTAGGTCATAATATAAAATTCCTAAAAATTAGTATTACAGTCTAATTTAAATGGCATTTTCTGTTGTCCGGAAGAATGTTTTCCCTTTTATCATTCTTGATTTGTGTTTTAGTTTTCCTTAAGTCTCCTAACTCTAGCTTATATCATTCCACTTGAGCATTATGACCAGTGGCCAAATAAGTTCTAATATATTTTCAATTGTATGTACATGTACCATGCAAACACAGAACAAGGACTACCTGCTGAAACATAAACATAGCTTCAGAGTACTTTCTAATCTTTGAAAACAGGAATAGAAAGACATAAAAGAGAATGTGTCTCTTTAAATCTGACCACATTATATTAATATGAGTCTCTAGAACAGTACTGTCCAACACAAATATGATGGTCACAAGTGTGACTGACATGCATACATAGCACTGCATATTACTAGACACATTAAAAAAGAAATGAATTAGAAATTAATTTTAAATATTATTCCAATGTTTAGTCAGTATACAACTAACGCAATATCTTATATTCTTTCCTTTGTAATAAATCTACAAAATACAAGTGTATTCTACCCTCAGAGTTACAACTCAATTCAGGTTCTTGGAAATTTAGTCACACTCCAGTTCCTTAACAGCTAAACTTTGTGATTGGCTCCTACGATGGGCACTCCATCTACCAATACAAAAAAATAGCTCACGAAAGAATTATAGCTATGAAAGTAGTAAATGAAAAAATTTAATTTTCCAAAGAAAAGCACTAAAACAAGGGCCATAGTATCATAAATACAAAGTGATGCTGAATCACAGCAGAAAATGGAACAATATATATAAGCATATACACAAAGTATATTAGTTTCATAATTTTAGAATTATTATTTCTCAGGGCATTTTTCTTCTTTGGGTAGATGAAATTTTCGTTTAGCATTTCATACTTTCTGCTGAAAAACTTATTAATTTATGCACAAGTTTATTGGCAGTGAATTTTGCTCAGCTTTTATGTTTGAAACACCTTTACATTACCTTACTTATTGAAATGGAACCTCACCATGTATAGAACTCAGCTACACTCTAGATCTGCCATTCTATTATCTTCTAACTTGTGTACTTCTGGATAGAAGTTTGCTGCATTTTTTTTTTTTTTCTCTTCTGTAATACATACTACTTCTGTTCTTCTGGAAAAAAACTGTTTTCCTCCCATTTTTAAAGATAACTGTCTGAAATAAAAACACCATCAGTGTACTATGGGGTTTCTAATATACATAAAAATAAGACATGGGAATGAGTATAATGGAATAGAGGAAGGAACTAAAGTATAGCTTAATAAGGTTTATAAACTGCATGTGATATGATGTAATATTTGAAGATAAAGTATGGGAAGTTCAAGGTATACATTGTAAACCACAAAATTTAAAAGTGGTAAAATAAATCAATAACAGAGATAAATAAGAATAATTCAAAAGACAGAGAAAAGATGACAAGAAAATAATTTCATATAAACATCTCAGTTAAAAGTGAGAAACAATGGAGTACTACTCAGCTATAAAAAATGATAAATTTGACGCTTTTATTGGTAAATAGATGCAACTACAGACCATACTGTTAAGTAAAATAAATCAGAACTGCATATGCAAACATCAATCTGAAAGAGTAAATAAAATCTGAAAGGTACAATAGATACTATGAAAAGAGAAGGAAATACTGACATGAGGAGCACTGGGGTGAGTGTTGAGGGAAGAGATAAATCTATGTTTGTATGCAGGATGGCTTGGATAAGTGTACAGTTGATTTCTGCTGGTCTATGGAAAGGAGCAATTAACACTTAAATTTTTTTCTCTTCTTAATTTCTTATTAAGTTTTACATGTATACCCCTGATAATCTAAACAACTAATTTGAAGACAACATGTGCAATACAACAAATACTGTAGAATTTGTATTATTTTGTTTAGTGAAATACTGTATCATACCTAATTTATGTATTATCAATATTTTGCATTCTATTTAAAATTTTTAAAAAATGAGAGATAAATCACATGCCCATAAGTAACCTACTTTGAACTTAAGAACACTCAAAATATTTAAAGTAAAAAGACGTCAGAGATTAAACAAACACTTCCCAAAGGAAAACTGGTATGTCTACACTGTCAGATAGTAGCTGTGAGAAGAAGTAATGTTTCTAGAGATCAGAGGGAGATTATACAATGATATGAAGCTAATGTGACCATCTGTAACTAGAACTTCAAAATAAAGCAAAAACTAGCATGACACGGTGATACATTAATCCCAGCATTCCTGGAGGATGAAGCAGGAGGACTGCAAATTAAATCCCAGCTCAGGCATGACACCTTTTTCTAAAATAAAAACAGGCCTGCAATGTGGTACAATCCCCAGACCAGGGCAAGAGGGAAGGGACACTAGTGAAGGTGAGGACTGACGAACAAACACACCCAAAATTATAAACTTCTTATTAAATATTAATTTCCATGTTAAGTACATAGGATATATAACATGAATATCAGAAGACTGTGTTCAGTGAGTTTCTATTCCTATAAGGATGACAACAGTGAAGAGAATAAAAGCTTTAATACAGCTTTTCATGTATGGAAGTACAGAGAAGAGAACACATACCTTTCTGGGTTAATGGATAAAGAAAAAAGAAAGTATTACATAAAACTTCACAAGGCCAGACATGGTGGCTCAGACTATAACCACAGCATCCAGGAGGCTGGGGCAAGAAGATTGCTTCAAGTTTGAGGCTAACCTAAACTACATAGAAAGACCTCTCAAAAAACATGCAAAAAACAGAACAAAACAAAGCAAAAACCTAACTTCACAGAAATGTGTTTGTAATAAACATAAGCACATCCACCTAATATCTATAAATAATGATGAGGTAGATTATTAAAGGTTAGGTAGATTTACACAATACAATTAAAGTAAGACCTACTAGTCACCTGTAATCTAAGTACTATTTAATATGAGTAATATTTTTTTATTTAAAGTACTGATTACTGACATATATTGCTGTCTAATTAAGGTAACTCAAAGTCTGTGCACAAATTAATACTCATTCTTCATTTATAAAATATTTTTGAAAATGCCCACTATACTCTACCTATTAAGATCCTGGGAGTGCAAAGATTATTCACAGCTTTATTTAGGTAAGAGAAAGAATAAATAAGAGGGGCATGTAAAGCTATAAATATAGTTTAAGTATTTCTAGTACAAAAGGAATCCAAATGAAGAAAGGAGTTTAACCTGGACAGATCAGAAAAAAGAATTATGGCCATGTTTATTCAACTATCTCTACGGTTCTTGGATTTATTATGTTTGTAAGAAACTGTGCTTTTCTGTTTACTTTCTGATTTGAATTTCTTTATTGACTCTACTGAGAAAAATCCATGGAAGACAAACTGCCCCCAAGTGCAAACAGCCACTGCTCTCTGCAACTATGATTAGTCTTTTATATAAATAAATTCATACAATAGGTATTCTTTTATGTTTGGCTTCTTTCATTTAGTATAATGATTTTGAGATTAATCCATAATGTCACTGTCTTAGTCCATTCTATGTTGTTGCAACAGAATACTCTAGATAAAAGTAAGAGGTTGACAGAGAAGTCCAAGAGCATTGTGTGAATGTCTGACTGGCATCTGATGAGAGCCTCATGTCACTTCATATGTCATCTACTCACTTCCCAATTCTAGAAATCACTCTTGATTTCTTTTCCTGCCTCAGTCTGAATCCAATTCCTCACCCTAACTACATTCCAAATTCAAAGTCCCTCCATCCTCATTGCAATAACCCCAATCCAAATCACTACTGCTCACATGAATTACACAGGTTTCCTACCAGTCTCCATGCTTTATTTCTAATTCTTAACTTGCACTCTTTTCAACTCATTTTCTATATAGCTTCAAAACCAGTATTTTTAAAATTGTAGTCAGATCATGTTACCCCCTTGCCTTTATATCTTGAATCTCAAGGTACTATACTCTCTCTTGACTGCACCTCAAATATCCTGGACTCTTCGCTGTTTTTTGAACACACCAGTTCTTTTCCTCTTGGTTTTACAACTGTTACACTTTGATAAGCCAAATTCTTTCCTTTCTCTATGAATAGGTGGGCTCACTTTAATTTTTCAGACCTCAGCTCAAATCATTGAAAACGTCCTTTACTCTCACATATTCTTTATTACATCACTTTATTAATAATCACAAATTTGCAAATATCTTTATGTAATATTCACTTACTACCTTTCTTTAGTGCAAGCCCCACAAAAAGATACATACTTCCTGCTTTTATTTTCTCCTATTACTACAGAGAGCTAAGTTAGGTGGAAATATTACTGACTGTCAGACAAGACTAGGCCCTTGAAGATGTTAATAGGATGAAAACACAGTACAACTATAGTTGGAGGTGTATCTATTGAGGGCCAGGCCTACATGCCTTCCCCCAGAGATAAAAAACAAATTCACATTAGTATCAGTTGTCCCAGTGGGTGGGACAATTTACCTCTCCCAATTTACCTCTTCCCAGAAAGCGTTCTTATTCATTCCAGGTACACTTGTTATGTGCCCTACTTCCCTACTGAAACAGAATTACCTAAGCAGATAGACTTAGTTGATTGTCGTTTTGCTCTGTGTGGTATACCTACGTGATTTTGCTCTATAAAAAAACTTAACCTGTGAACTAGAGTCTGTGGTACCCTTCTATCTCTCAGTAGCTACCTCTTTTTATTAGATAAATATTTCCTACATTTAACTTCCATTGTTCATTAAAATACATTATTCAGTTTTAGGGGACACAAGCTCATTATATTTGCTGTCTCCCTGGCTGCATTACATTTATTTCCCCTCTAATATGGAGGCTCCCAAAAAATAATTCAAAGGAGGTAAAGGTTTACTTGTGTTTCATGGATTCTGGATTGTGACCCCATTAGGTAACACAAGTTGTTGTCCTTTTTTATGCCTGAAAAAGCATATGTTACATTTGGGCTTAAGACTTAGTTGCTAAATTTATTGGTGTTCCTTGCTTGACTGGACTTGTTAAACAATAGCATTAGGGAAAAGTAATAGTAGAGTTTCCCCTCACAGACTCTGATACTAACCTGAATTTATAAAGTGCTATAACATGGGTTTTATGAAATCTAGTTTTTATTTAGGAATTATACATGCCTAATAATAAATTGCATGATTCCATCTGCCCATAAAAGGCAATAGGCTGTCAGGCTTAAGACTTGGGTGAAAGGTTTTACTGGGACAATCTATCCCAGGCCCTCTCTACACTCTAGAGGGAATGTTGGTTCTGTTCTGCCTCAGTTACCTTTTGGGTCTGGTGATGAGGCCACTTATCTCTTAAGATCCCACCATTTCTAGGAAAGGGTGGCAACTCATGGGCAAGATGTCTGAAGTCACCGTGAGGGTTAGAAGAAAAGACCTCCTTTCTCTCATCTCATTTCTAATCTTTTCCTGTTGCTTGTATTTTCCTTTTAGGGAGGCACGTTTTTCCTAAAAGTTGGGGGGGGGGTCATAAATTATCTCAACACTTCCCTCCAACAACTAAGAACTTTGAGTCCATAGAAAATTAAAAAAAAAAAAAATGCTAATGCTGAAGAAATGAGGAACATATTCAGTTTAAAAGAAAATTCCCAACTTCCTGGATCCTCCCCCCAACACACCTGGTTCTCATTTACATGTGCAGACAGAGATTTTACAGTTGATTTTGAGTAAAACTTAGAATTCTCTTGCTGCTAAGAAAGACTGCCACAGTAGGCACACAGCACAAATACCTTGGGAATTCTTTGCCCTAGGGCCCGAGGCAATATTTTTCCGAATCATTGCTTGCCTCTATCTCTGTAGGGATCATTATATCAGATAGTGAAGTGTTCCAACCACTCACAATCAGCCTTTTGATTTTTTTCCCTCTCTTTCAAAAAAATTAGAAAGCAGCTATTTGGTTCTCTCGATTATTGGTTTAATTTTGTTAGCAATGACTACTTTAAACGTGATTGTTACAGCTAGAGTCAATTGTACCTCATGATATTGTTCCCACTTGGTGATTTTATTCCCTGCCTTATGATTTTTGCTTTATAAAACTTCATCTACAAAATGGAATCTGTGTTTGGGTTCCCTCTTATCTCTCTGAGGCCTCTCTCTAAGTAAATACTCCCCATTTTTAACCTCTATTGTTCCTCAAAATTCATTATTTAGTTTTGGAGAACACAAACTTGGCATACCTAATACTTACCAGACTGAGAGTTACATTAATTTCCCCTCTATCACTACAATTGTGATCACCTGGCATAGTTCTCTTTATATATTGGACTCAACCTATAGGAATAGATTAAATGTTTTGGTGTAGACAACAGAGAATGCAAAAGCACAGAGTAACAGTTTCTCTTGGCATTTATTGAACATTGCTACTGAATAAAACACTAAAATCTTAGAACCCATGATATAGGCTCTAAGACTTCTTGTAGGCAAAATACACATCATCTTTAATAATAAAAGGATGCTTCTAATTCTCATCTCTCTCTCATTCTCCCCCTCTCTCTATATTTTAGGGAAGGGTCTACAGGGTGTTCAGGGCCTCACTACTAGATCAGACTCATAGTGATCTGCCCATTTAAAGTCTCCCAAGAGCTGGGATTACAGGCACGTGCCATCATGCCCAGTCTCCATGGCCTTTTCAGCATACCCATGGGCAGGGCTGGCACAGGAGGCACTGGGATAAAACCCCTGGTCCCTACATCTGCTTGCAGTCACTTTAATCCACTGAGCTATTTGGCTGGCCCTTCTCATCTCATTCATAGACATCGATTTTTTTTTTTTTCTGTCCATACCAAGGCTGATAAAAATAGGTAGGTTGAGCAAATTAACTCTTACTTATTAAATGGTAGTATGTCTCTTGATTTTAAGTTGCAATCCTCAGAATCACACTATTGCTGAAAAACATTTTTCAAATGATAAAGATTATCCTCCAACAGGAATTCTAGCACTTGAATCTTCACAGTATAAACATTACTTCATTAACATATAAATTTTGAAAGTACATAATCATTACTTATATGACCAGTATCCTCAAAAGAGGAGAACAAAAATGATCATTTCTTGAATTTAAAAACATGAACTTTCATTTTCGAGAGTCTGGTAGCCAGACATGACAGCACATGCTTGTAATTCCAGCAACTTGAGAGGCTGAAGCAGGACGATTGCTGTGATTTTGAGGCCAGTGTGGAGTACACAGGAGTTCAAGTGCAGTATGGACTACATAGTCCTACTATCTAAAGAAGAGGTTTGAGCCACTGATGGAAATTATTTACAGCAGTCATATTTTTAAAATTAGTATCTGGCTACTGTAATCTGCAGGATTATGAAGGACTTTTTATATTATTTTAAAGATACTACTTTACTACAGCAAGGTAATGATATATCCACATTTTTATTTTATTTATTTATTTGTTCATTTAGTATGTAGTATAGGATCTATAGGGTCTCACTATGGAGATCAGACTCAGAGATCCTCCTGTTTATAGCCTCCCAAGTGCTGGAATTACAGGCACGTGCCACCATGCCCAGTCTCAATCACATCTCTGTGCATCCCAGGGATGGGGTTGGGATGGCAGGCCCAGGGACTGAACCCCTGGCCCTGCATCTGCCTAAGCAGGCATTTTAATCTGCTGAGCTATTTGGCCAGCAATTATATCATTTTTAAAGATATAGATATTTATCACTCCTAGTAGGCAAGAAAATTAAAATCTAATGCTTAAATTTCTCCCCACAATTCTCCCAAAACAGTGAATTTTTATTACATTCCTAAGAGATATTTAAATATGTTTTAAGGCTGGGAATAGTGAATTTTTATTACATTCCTAAGAGATATTTAAATATGTTTAAGACTGAGATCATCTACATCTTTTCCAAAATTCAGACTATTATTTGTACGTGCAGGTGAAATGTTTGAAAAAATTAAGTATAAAGGTAAAAGCTGTAAATATTACTAAAATGAGTTACAAGGGAAAAGCTACCAAAATCACTAAATACTCATATATCAAAAAAAGCACAAAACTTGTAATATTTTGGTTTTTCTGTATTTCTATGTGTAACATTGACCTAAAGATAATTTAAAATGAGATCTTGGCAGACACACCCAATTAGTATTAATTTCTGTTATCTAATAAATTTCTCATGGTTAAAATGGTTTCATAATGTTTTGAAAAACTTACATAACAGAGGATCCATAAATGACAGTTACTGGAGTTTCTCTACTCCCTATATTTTATTTTTATTTTTATTTATTTATTTATTTTTTGGTACCAGGAATCAAACTCAGGATCTTGTGCTTGCCACACAGATGCTTAAGCCACTGAGCTATCTCCCCAGCCCTACTCCCTATATTTTAATATGTCTATTATCCATTAGAAAAAACTATGTTTTTTATATATGTTATGAAAGAATTAAATTTAATTATTTCCATGAAAATTACCTAAAATTATTCTAAGTTACATTCAACTAACAATACACATATAAATAATTTGTTGCTCTACTTTATTAATAAAATTTTTCATAACCAAAGTTAAATCTTATCTTAATATTTTAGGGCCAGGGGATACAACTCAGCAGCGCAGTGGCTGGCAAGCACATGGTTGTGTGATTCCTGATACACAAAAATAGAAAGGAAGGAAGGAAGGAAGGAAGGAAGGAAGGAAGGAAGGAAGGAAGGAAGGAAGGAAGGAAGGAAGGAAGCAAGGAAGGAAGGAAGGAAGAAAAGAAAAGAAAAGAAAAGAAAAGAAAAGAAAAGAAAAGAAAAGAGAAGAAAAGAAGGAAAAGAAGAGAAAAGAAAAAGAAAAAGAAACAAATATTTTAAGCATTAGAGATACATTCAGGGCTGGCCAAATAGCTGAGCAGATTAAAGCACTTGCAATCAGGCTGAGGGGCCGGGTTTGATTCCCAGTCCTGTTGTGCCAGTCCTGCCCCTGGGGCATAATGAGAAGGCAATGGAGACTGGGCGTGGTGGCCTGCTCCTGTAATCCCAGCTCTTGGGAGACTATAAATAGGTGGATCACTACAAGTCCAATCTAATAGTGAGACCCTGAACACCCTAGAGACACTTGCCTAAAATACAAAAAAAAAAAAAAAAAAAAAAAGGATACATTCATATCAAAAGAAATTATACTATGGC
>PVKA01016041.1:35498-48868 GCA_004027165.1 Ctenomys sociabilis | reverse complement strand
GGGAGGGAGGGAGGGAGGGAGGGAGGGAGGGAGGGAGGGAAGGGGAGGAGGGAGGGAGGGAGAAGCTGTGGTACAGATACAGTGGACAATAAAATCAGACATCTTTTTGGAGGTGGGCCTCAAAGGATAGACATAAATGGGGGAGGGGTAAGGTAAGAAAGGCACAGCCCCCCGGCCCCTTTTTTGAGCCAGTGATGAATCTCCTGCCATGACAAGAAGGAAAAGTGAACCAGAATCACATGTAGGAGAAAATTTTAATGTGGCTGGGTGTAGGAAAATAAAGGAAGGAAGAGTTGGGAAACAGGGCAGGCTAGGCTGCAAAGTGCCTGGGAACAGCACTGCTGCATGCCCTGGAACAGACTTTCTCAAGGAAAGTCCACAGGATGTTCGCAGTTAGCACATAATAAAGGGCCTTGCTGGGTCGCATTGTCGGCCACAGCTGAGAATCACCAAGTTAAAATCAGTTAGGATTTTCATAGCTTTTAAACACTGCCCCATACTGCGACTCTTCAGGAAGGGCCTGTCACTGGCCAAAGCTCCGACAGAAATGTTTTCTTCCAGCACCTCATGAGATAAGCATTTTGTAGTTTTACCAAAGGAGTGGCTGTGTGGTGCCTAGAGGATACCTGTGGACCAGCTGATAGATCTAGAAGCCTGTACTGTTTTTGCTGGAATAAGAAAAAGATTATTTGCACCAAAGAATGTATTAAACCTTTCCCTCTGTCTCCCTTCTTTATTATTTTTAAACTTCTTTCTACTTGTACATATTTGTCTGTATGGACTGTGAGAAGGAGTTGGTGCCAGCACGCGACATGCCTTCCTTCCTTCCTTTCGTGTCCCCTTCCCTCCCTCGGTGCTGTGTTTCCCCATCCCCCAACCCTTTGCCTCTATTTCTTTTCTTTTTCTATTATCCATCTTTTATTTTGCTTTTGATTTAAATTTGGGGTTCCTCAGGGCAAATCACCCAAAATTTACCTTTGTGTGTCTGGTTTACTTCACTTAACACTGTGCTCTCAAGGCGTGTCCCTCCTCCACAGATGACCACCGCAAGAGTGTGTTTCTTTATGATAGAACAGCACTTCATCGTGTCTCAATGCCAGTTTTTGCTATCCAGTCATCTGTTGGTGGACATACAGGCCACACTCAGGATTTAGCTGTTACCTCTTAGGACTGCCTTTGTGGTGTCCTTTTGGGCTTGGGTATGTTATACTGGTATTATCTAGGGAATGTCATTTCTTGGATTTAACTCTAGGAATGAATTTCTTCCTTGATTTCTTCTATGACTCATTTATTATTCAAGAGGGAATTGCTTAATTTCCATGAGTTTCCCTAATTTCTCTTGCCTTTGATTCTAAGCTTCAGTGCAGTATGATTTGGCAACGCACAAGTGATAATTCTGGTTCCTTGGCACTTACTGAAGCATGCTTTATGGGCTGACGTGAGGTCTGCTTGGGAGAAAGTCCCATGTGTTCTGCGAAGACTGTAGATATCTACTGAGTCCATTTGTTCTAAGCTTTAGTTAAACTCTGATATTTCTTTGTTGATTTTTTTTTTGTCTAGTTTATCTATTTGTGACAGTGGAGTTCTGAGATTCTCTATTATAATTAATTATCTGATTTTTTTACATTGAATAATTTTTGTTTTATGGTGATTGGTGCTTGTATGTTTATAATTTTACCTCTTCCTGTTGAATTGTTCCTTCTACTTCTTTGGATCAGTTTTGGCTTGAAATTAACTATCTTACTTTGTCTGAAAGTAGAATAGCTACTTCTGCTTTTCTCTGGGCTTCACTTACATGGAATACTGTCTTCCATCATTTGTTTTCTTAAATCTGTATTTCTTTTTCATTAAATGTGTGTCTTGTATACTGTATATCACTAGATTTTGTTTCCTCAGTCTGTGTCTTTTGGATAATCTGTCTTCTGACTGGGGAGCCTAACTGGCCCACTCTGAGGACCATTACTGAAAGGCACCGACTTGTGCCCGTCCTTGTACTGGTTTCCTATTGCTGATTTCCTCCCCTCCCTCTTGCTCTTAATGCACACCCTGCCTGGTGCATTCACTGTATGAGGTGTTTTGGCATTGTTGGCTTCATTGTCCCTTTCTAGGATGTCACTGAGAATGTTTGGTAGTGCTGGTTTGTTGGTTGTTAATTTTTTTTTTTTTTTTTGTATTCTGGAGAAAGGTCTACAGGGTGCTCAGGGTCTCACTACTAGATCAGATTTGTAGTGATCTGCCTGTTTACAGCCTCCAAAGAGCTGGGATTACAGGCATGTGCCACCGTGCCCAGTCTCAATTGCCATCTCAGTGGGGGCAGGGCTGGCATGGCAGGCCCAGGGGTTGAACCCACAGCCCCTGTGCCTGGTTGCAGGCACTTTGGTCATTAATTTCTTGAGGTGCTTTTTGCCATTACCTTATTCCTCCATCAATTTTGAAAGAAAGTTTTGCAAGATATATGTCTAGGTGAGAATTGTTATCTTTTCAAGTCCACTCCACCTTCCCTTGGCCTTTAAGATTTGTGTTGGAAAGTCCACTGTAATTCTAATGGTTTTTAAGTGATCTCTTTCTTGCTTTTCTCTGACAGATTTTAGGATTCTGGGCCTGTGCTGGACTTCTGGTATTTTGGCCCGGATGACATGGAAAGGTTTTCCTCCATTCACAGCTCCTTGGGTTTTGTATCCCTCGCTTACCTGTATGTTTAATTTTTCCCCAATACTTGGAAAGTTTTCCACTATTATTTCTGCAAACAGATTTTTTTAAAATCCCTGTTACTGTCTTCTGACATTTCACTTATTCCAATTAATCTTATATTACGTCTTCTTGGCATCATCTAACAGTTGTTAAATTCATTTTTGTGTTTTCTCTTGTTGTTTGTAAAGTATCTCTGAGTTAGTGGCCTTTGAAAGCATCCCTGAGTTTTATTTCTGATAGCCTGTTTTCCAACTGGTCACTTCTGCTGCCCATACTTCTTTTTTGGCCATACTTTCTATATAATTCTATATAGCTCCTATATTTTTGTTTGGAACCTATTTATGGACTCTCGTTCTTCACTAAACAGCTCATTCTCTTTTTGGTATCATTTTATTTGGCTCAGTTAGTTTTTTATTAGTGTCTTCTGTAAACGCTCTAGCTGTTTTGGTTGTCACCTCCATCCTCTGGCTAGTTACATTTTCTGTGAGCCTACCAAGCACTTCATTTGTCTGTTTTTTTAATCTATTTTCCTTCCAAATGATTCAGCTATGTATTTTTTGCTCTTTTCTCTCTCAGTGCCCTATGGATAGGCTTTGAGGGAGTTGGGAATTTTAGGAGGCCTTTCGTTGCCTTGTCTTCTATGGTTTTTTTTGTTTGTTTCGCTGGTTTGGTGCTGAGATGTGCGGTCGCTTATGACTCTGGTAGTACGGAGATGCTGTCGCTTATGATTGTTAATATGGAGAAGCTGTCGCTTATGACAGTACAGAGCTCTCTTTTAGTCTGCTTTCCAGTGATGCGATCAAAACTTGGCTAACTACAGTCCTTTACCTCTGTTCGAGATCTGACCTCCTTTTGCGTCTGGAGCCTGGTAGAAGATGCGAAATGCCTAACCCCTATGAGAGCCAGGGAGACTTCAAATCGTTTCCTCCCTCTCATTTCTTGTTATAAGAATCTGCCTTGGGAATTAACCCCTCACCCCTCTCTCAGCCTGGTCCTGTTGTACAAGCTCTCACTCCCTAAGGGGCTCCTACCCTGATAAAGCTCTGCCTTCCTTTCAGGGCCCCCCGGAGTGCTCTGTTTTGAATCTCCTGTCTGTCATCCTGGATCCCAGGAGCGCTGCTGGATGCCCTTTGACCCCTGCCCAGCCCACCTGGAATCCTTCTCCAGCACTTCCCTGACCCAGGCATATTTTAGGTGCTTCTGGTCCTCCTAGTCAACCCGGCGGCTTCCTGTTTCAAGTGGCTCACAAACCTGGGTGGCTGTGGCTTCAGCTCTGCACTTGCTCAGAGACAAGGACCCCTGTGCAGGGGCTTCTGGGAAGCTGAACTAGCACACATCTGGTAAATAGCCACCTGCCGTCTTTCCTGAGTGCGATGACTTCCAGGTGAGGTTTGATAAATCTGCTTGGGAGCAATGAGCAAAGAGTCTCCATATTAATTGTCTCTGGTGGAGGGGAAAAAGCCTTAGCAATGACAAGTTTAGAGCCACCTAGTCAAGGGGCTTTCGTCAATTGGGCAAAATTGAGCAGAACCACAATGATCTAGAAGAAGGAGTAAGATCTAGAAGCTCTTAAAGGTCTGTTAGGTTATCCAACAAGAAACCAGTTGTGGTGAGACTAAATGAGGCTGGGTGAGCAGACACAACCTCGGCAGGGAAATTTTAATGAAAAATAAGAGCAAGCCGGGAAGAAAAGCTTACATGGTACAGAAAGTGAGCTGCTGCCCTGGGAACCAGCTGCGGGGACCCACGGAGAGGTTGGGGCTCATGGAGCAGTGTGCAGGAGTGCGCTGCTCTCCGAGGTTATGCAATCTTTGGAAATTGTTAGGAAGAATAAGGAGGTGAACCAAAAATATAACATTACCACCTGTGTTTTAAACACAGACTTAAGAGCACAGTTCTGAGGAATTTTAACAAAGAATTAGTGGGAGTCACAGGCATTTGAGGCGACCCCAAGGTTCGGGAGACTTCTGTCTGAGACCAGGGTGGAACTTTGAGGCTGACAGGGTGTGTGATGCAGTCTGGGAAATTATGAAAGGTACAGAATCTGTGAAAATAGATCAAAACCCACCGCATTAGAACTAAGAGGTGCCCAGGGATTTCTCACAAGGTTTCCAGCAACGAAAACTTGGCTGATGTGTAGAACAGAGGGGCTTTGGGTATAGCTCAGAGGGGGAGCACACAGAGGCCCTGGATTCAGTTCCTGGCACCAAAACCCCCATAAAATCTCAATGTATAGCTGGGGACATAGCTCAGAGATACAGTTCCTGCCTGATAAGCATGAGGTTATGAGTTCAACTCCCATACAAAAAAAAAAAAAAAAAAAAAACACACTCAATCTATGGAGCTCATTACTTCCCAAGAGGTAACACAGGCTGAAGATAAAAATAGATTTAAAAACTGCTTGCATAACATGACAGCAAGCACTATCACTTTACATTGAGGGAAATCTGGTTGTCACAGATGTGCTAATGGGGACACCAATTGTGTCTCCCTACCACAAGCTTTAGCCTCATAGCATCACTGAAGACAATTTGGGGTTGGATCTCACATGACCATCTTAACCATTTTAACAGTGAGATTGCCTGTGTGAATGTGTATATTATAGTATTAGCAGGTACCTACCTTATGTTAAACATCAGGATAGGCCCTTTTTTATATTCTTTAATCTTCACAATAACGTTATAAAATATAACAGTTCCTCCCATTTCATAGGTGAGAAAGCAGAACTCAGGCAAGTAACTAGCTCACAGTCACACATGGCAAGTTAGTGGAGAATCTTGGACTCGAAGCCCACACATACATTTGATCTATGAAATCTCACCTCTCATTTACCCATTTCTTGGGATTTGTATCCTTCTGCCAAATTTTAGTCTAAGGTTGTGAGACAAAGTTGTTTGTTTTTTTGCTTTTGGTAGTACTGGGGATTGAACTCAGGACCTTGTGCTTGCCAGGCAAGCTCTTGTTCTACTGAGCTATCTCTCCAGCCCCTAAAGTTGTTTTTTGCCTTTTGCTCATTGCTGAGCTCTATTCTTAGGACACTGATGCATTTGTCCATCTCATTCAAGAAGTCTGAAGGACTAGGCAGGAGAGAGGACTTTTGGGGCACTGGGGCTGAGACGAAAAGGGAAAGGGAGAAACTAGTACCATCGGGTGACTACTAGAGGTCAAGCTAGTCACATGTTCTGTCATGTAATTCTCCTGTCCCCCATTCTAATTCTCATTTTTAGTTGAGAAGACTGAACCTCATAGAGATTATTTAAAATACTTAAGAACTGGGGCTGGGGAGGTAGCTCAATGGTCCAAGTACCTGCCTGGCAAGCCCAACGGCCTAGGTTCAATCCCTGGTACCACATGCCATGTCAGTCCCAGAACCCTGGCACAGTAGGGCATGGCTATAACCCCAGTGCTGGGGAGGCTGAAACAGGCAGATCACTCTGAGTCTGAGCTGCATATCCAGACCCTGTACTATAGCTGGGGATGTTTTTAAAATTAAAAAATATATAAAATACTTAAGAACCTCCTGCATAGGCAAGAGGCTCAAATGCCTAATGCCACAGTTGTCTCCCCCAAAGTGGGTAGGACCGTTCAACTCTGCTGTCCTTCTTATAGCAAGATCACCCTACAGGTTACCTCTTTTGCCAGTGGGCTCTCTGCTCAGCTCACTGGCAGACCTAACTTGTGGCAGAGGTTTTGTGCCTCCTTGCTAGACAAAATGGAGGCTGGGATTATGTCTGTTGCATGGACTGATCTGTCCCTCACTTCACCTTGTCCACATTTTTCCCAGTTAGCTAGAGCACTGATTTTTAACAAGATGGATGGAATTTCAGATTCCTCAGACTCCAGGTTTCCCAACTTTAGCGTGTTGACACTGTGGACAGAATACCTCTTTGCTGTGGGTGCTGTCCTCTGCGTTGCAGAATGCTTAGCAACAGCCCTGTTCTCTGCCTGCTAGATAGCATTAACACTGTGACGACTGAAATGTTTGCAGACCTTTGCAAATGTCATCAAGGGGGCAAAAATCACCCCTCATCGACCACCACTGCTATAACTCGGGGAGGGGGAATACCTGTTCTCCTGGCCTTTCTAGATAAAAACCAAGAAGCCAACCATTCCCTTCTGCAGGAATGTAAACTGAGGAGACACCCTTAAGTGACACCTGTGGGTGGAGTCTGGCTTTTCTGGTTAGAAGAAAATCTAAGGAAATCATAGATCGCCGGCCAAGGATGTACTTGATGCCCCCACGAGACGTTAAAAATGTAGTGCTTTCAGTGTGCAGATGGCCTGCACCGCTTAATTACCAGCCAAATGCATGCAAACACTTCCCTCCCGCTCCCTGCCTACAGCAGCCCCCAGGAGCAGTGGAGGCACAAAAAACAAGGAGCATTTGCCCTGTCCTGCATCCTTATTATACTCTAATTATTTTATTCTAAAGAGACAAAGTAGAGAGAGTGTAACATATGATTCTGACAAGAAACACTAAAAAAAAAAAAAAAAGCTGTCTGCTTTTCCTAGTGACTAGAGCATAGGAGCTGGTTGCTAAGCAACTGGGAAACTGCAGACTCTGGTACTGGCCATGCTGGTTTCGGAAATGAGCCATAAAAGGAATTCCCCAGTGAGAAGGGATCCCATACCTTTGCCTGGTTGCCATGGACACCATATATAAGTGATGGATCTTGGGTTACAGGCCCTGTTTAAGAAAAAAAAAAACTAGATCATCTTTGCTTAAAGCTTGAATAGCATGAGAAAGGTATGGAAACCTCTCCCTATGTTATCCATGTGGCCAGGCCCTGGCCTCTTCCCTCCATGCTCCTGAGAGAGCAAGATCTGAATCTAAGTGCCTGAGACATTCCATCCAATTTCAGCTCTACTTTTATTTAATATGTTCCAGCCTTTGCAGAAGTTGGAAAGGTGTCTTAAATCTGGAAAGCAAAGTTTTAAACAAGAGAAGATGCCTCGGTGGCAGACAGGCTGTCTGTCTGTCATCCATCCCTGGTTTGGGGACCACACAGTGCCAAGCTCCGGCACAAGGGCAGCTCTCTATGTTCACACGTTCTATTGGAATTTTGCAAAACAAGAGAGATTAGCAGAGAAAAAGACAATAGCCGTGACTCCAGAATGTAATTGGCATGTCATGCAGAGCAAGGCAACAATAGGCCACTGCAGTTTTGTCAGAAATTAGAAACAGACTTCAGATAATAGGAGTGAAAAATGTGAACCAATTACAAAGATGTAGGTTTAAAAATGCAAAGTGCTGCAGGTTTCACTGGGCTTCTTATGGGACACAGAACAGACATAGCTTGTTGTGACACCAACAGTCCCCTTGGACAAGACATCACGCACATTGGATTCTGAATTCCAGCTGTGACAAGAATACTGGGACTCAAAGAGCAGAAGTAATTTTCTCAAGGCCAAGATGACAAATATTTCTGGATGGTGGTCCTACTGGACAGCTCTGAATTTTTCATGTTGTTCTGTAACAACCCACCCATCAGAGCAGCTTCAGACAACAAATATTTATTACCTTGTGATTTTTGTAAATTAGGAACCTCACAGCATCTTAGTAGGGAGCCTCCTAGGAGGAATCTCTTATGAGGTTATAATCAAAATACCAGAATGGCCACAGCATTCAAGAGTCCAGGGGAGGTGCTGCTAGACTGGATTGGTGGCTGGCAGCCTCAGGGCTCACTGGCTGTTGACTACAGATGTAAGCTCCTTGAGCTATTGCGCTCCTCATCCAGCCATGGCAGCTGGAGTCCCTCACAGCACGAGAACACTCAAGGTGGAGCTTGGGTCTTAAAATCAAAGTTCAAAGATGGCATCTCATTTTTTAGGCCATATTTTAATTGTTAGCATATGCTACAAGGCGCAGCCCACACCAAAGGAGCAGGGAACCCTGAAAATGAGAATACCAGGAAGTGGCTCCAAGTACCCGTGGGCAGCTCTCAGGGCTGCTCACCACAATAACAAAGGGTGTTTTTGGGACCAAAGCCAGGATCTGGGAGTCTGAGTCCACACAAGACGTGAGCCCCTGACCGATACGGAAGAGAGGAAGGGCAGAGTCCAGGGGACTAGTGAAGGGCAGCTAGAGGAAGCCCCCAGGAGACATAAGACAAGGAAAGATAAGTGTGAGAAGAAACAGACATGGCAGGGAGAGCTCAGAAGAATGGCTACAGGAGGGAGCTATGGGTCATTGGAGATGAAGAATGAGAAGACAGAATGGAGACCAGAAGAGCAGGAGGAGCAGCAGATAGCGCAAGCTGGGGTGAAGGACTTACAGCCAATGCAAGAGAACAGAAGGACAAAACTGTTAATGTAAAGCAAAATGATGGAGACAGCAATGATAGAAAAACTAACACAAAGATCAAAAAAAGGGCACTATTTTAGGGATGGTGCCAATGATGACAACTGAGGAAAATGACAATGGCAATAAAAATAAGGATTTATGGGTTGCTGAGAATTTTATGCGTTACTTGATTTAGTCTTCACTGTCATCCAACACTGCAGATGATGTTATTTATAGTATTACTGGGTGAACAAATTGAGTCTTAGAATTAAGGATCTGCTCAAGTGAGTTCACCAGGCTGCAGATGCGCAGAAACATGACAAAGCATCTCCTCATTGCTGAGAAATCCCAGCCCTCACCAGCACCTCAGCCAAGGCACCAGAACTCTAGAGTGGAGCGTCTGTGCCCCCATGCCAGCTGTACCTGGGCGTCACTTCCCGTCTCTCCTGCCACCTCCTGACAACCCAACTGCCAGCAGCACGGATCGAGGAGGTGGATTCTTGGTGGCTAGTAGAAGAAGGTTCACGAAGCATGAGCAAGAATAAAATTCTTCTCTTGCACTAACTGTAAGTCCTTCACCTGGCTTGTGTTCTCTTCCACTCCTCCTGTTCCTCCTCTGGTCTCTGTTCTGCCTTCTCACACATGTAGTTATTTCTCCACATTTGGATTCCTAGGAACCACTGAAGCATGGTATCTTATTCTTCAAATCTCCCATAGTACCTTGTGCTGCTGTCTTAAGTAAGTATTCAAAAACCTTTGAGGAGCCAAAGATTTATTTCTGTCTTTCCAATGAATGGGAAATTCCATTGGGAATTCTGTAGTGAAGTGAGAAAAGCCGGCCATGGCCCCCTGGCCCAACTCCCCACTAGTCTTTTAAAGCTGGGCAAATTGCAATACTTTAACCTACACAGGAATGTAGTGTCCTTATCAGTAAAGTAAGTTGGCTGCATGATCTTTGTTTTTTTTCTAGCTCACAGACTTCATAAATTACATATCAAGGACAAGAACTAGGATCAAAATAGGAAAGGTGTAGGACTGTTCAGGGTTTCATGTCGTCCTGACACTCACTGGTCAGTAGTCTGCATCTCAAAGGCAGTTCAGCTCAAGGCTGTGGTAGGATCTGCAGGCAGCAGAGACTCCCCAGCTTAGCTCTGCTTATCATCGAGATCCTTCTTGATGCTATGTTAGGAATTTAGAGAGGCTCATCAACTCTCAAACAATGGAGACCAGCAGGGCCTGATGGGTTCAGCTGCCAGCATGCTAGTAGGGATAAGCACAGCACAATTCACTGGACACTAGGAAATTCAGGACCTCAAAGGGTGTCATGGCAATCAGGATGCCTGGATTTAGTCATGCTTTCAGCTGTCAGGGTTTGGAGCACTCATCTAGAAATAAAGGCAGCGTCACAGACTTCTGTGGCCCCTCCCCACTTGTGTGAGCTGCGGGTAATCACTGCTATGCTTGGTCTAGGGCAAGTCCATGTCATATGTGGAGGTACACAGATGGTGGAAGAAAGGCCATATTTTTTAAAAGACTATATTGAGAATGAAGGTGGTACATATTTTCTTCTATAAGCACCATCCAAAAAAAAAAAAGAAAGATGAATAGGAACATTTTGAAAAGCCTATATAGTAATACTTTATTTGCAGTGCCCATGGGTTTCATTTCATAATATTTCTACATGCAGAAAATATTTTGAGGGGAAACCTTCCTAATAACAAGCCTCAGAAAACCATAGCAATAAAAGGTTTTGGTGGCTGTCTGGATGATCTCCTTTCTTGCATTTGTCCCCAAAAGCTAAGTGCAGTGGAGGTCGCTGGTGCCCTGACCTCACCTCTCTGCCCGCACATTTTAAGTACAGGCTTCCTTGGCTTCCAACTACCAATGCTTGTGTCTCTTTCCTCAGAACTTTCTAGCGTGGGGACTTGTTTGGGTTGTGGTAGCCCCTTGGTCACATAGAAGGCAGAAGGACTGGGAAATGAACACCCAGCCCCACACTGGAAGCAGCTGTCAGTCCACCGTGGAAGGAGCTGGTGTATAAATTCCCAGGTATAAGCCGAGGTGTGACTCCTGCGCTGTCTCTCAGAGATTCTCCCACAGGGTTTAGCATCATTTGCCCACAGCAGCAACCTGCTTCGTGACCTATCCCTTTTTAACTTCCTTCCTTTTCTTGTATTTTTGTGCCACACCCTACCAGTATTTCCTGACTTTGCCTCTCTAATAAGCTATGTGAATTTAAACCCACATATTAGGGCCTGCTTCCAGGAGAAACCAAACTTCTACTGGGGCAATAGGAAGAGAAAAATTGTTAGTTAGAAGAATTTCTTTAAGCAGTATATTCCCTGATGCGTTGAAGAGTTTATTCACAGCTCCTTATCTTCTTTTAGAAAAATGCAGTGGGATAAATTAAATTCAAGAAGTGTCGCCAACTCAAGACCAGCCAGCAATGAGGACAGTGTGCTGAAGCACTTGTGGATGCTATGAGGAACACTCTTGATTTGCAAAAAAAATTCTATTTACTTGAGATGGTCCTCTGGGACAAGTAGTGCCGTACACCAGTGGCGATAACCGCCTGGGTCATGTCAGTGTAGTCATATGGAAATGACACGCTAACTAGCAATGAAGATCTTCAGAGGTCATAGTGCTGTGAATTTGGGAGTGCCCACAAAGATGATCTGGTTTACCTTGAGCAGCCTCTGGTCCTGAGCTGCCCCAGTACAGAGAACAGTACAAAAAGGAACATAGACACCCTAACTGGGAGGGCTACTGGAGAAGGCACAGCTTACTGCATGTGGGCTCAGTTGGCCTCGAAAAGTTCATAATATAACCATAAAAAAATGGCGCTCTGAACCCAAATTATGAGATAATTATGTCCCATCTCAAATTCAACACAATAAAGGTTATTTGCTCTCAAGCCCTAGCAACCGCCTCATAGAAAGGAGAAATACTATACAAAAACAAAATGTAAACTCACAAAGCAGTAATAAAACCAGCACACAGCTATTCATTTCAAGTATATTTTGAAAAGCCTCTGATAATACCAGTAATTCCCCATAAAGCTTCTATTCTCTTGCTATAATTCTTTTTTCTGAGGATTACAAAAAAAAAAAAAGGTTTTGCTATTCTACAGCCATTCCTTTTAGGGAGATAAAGTCCACATCCATATTATTTCCTAATTTTAAGGTTTTGTCATTCAAGAAGGGGAAAAGAAAAAAAGGAAGAAATTTCTGATGACCTATATCCTGCTAAGCCTACAATACAGTTAGAGGCTTAATGGCATTATCATTGTGGATCCTCCTAATTTTGCACAACAAAATTCATTTAATGATCTTAACAAGATGCTTAAATGTAGCCCAAGAGCTTTGTTCAAAGGATGCTGGCACATTCTACTGAGAAGCAGAAAACTCAACCAGCTTTCTACCCTTTTCCAAATATTCTGATGCTTCACAGCACACGGGCTGAGTTATGCTTTTATATATCAGCTCAGCTATGCGCCGGGTGCTCCTGGAAGGCCCACCTACAACAAAAGCAAGGAAGAAGGGGCTTGGGACACCTTTGGATACAGAAATCTGCATAAATGAGCTCAAGTGGACGATGTTTGCAGGAACCTCATGGAGTCCAAGGAAAAGCTGTGCAATCACTTCAGGAAGAAGGAACTGGCTGCCGTAGATGTTGGGGTGTGATGGGGAGAGAGAGAGATGCATGCTGGGTAGAAGCCCCTGGGAGGGAGCAGGTCCACAGGCAGTGATGAATTTCCTTAATAGCGGAGAACAAGGAAAGAAAAAGGGAAATGCAGAAGACTCGAAGGTGAAGAACAAAGACAACAAAAGCAAAAGGAGGGGGCTCAATAGAATAATCGCTTGCTTGGCAAGTGCAAGGGCCTGGGTCTGCCAAAAAAAAAAAAAAAGAGCAAACGGAAAGAGAAAGAGATGCATAAACTAAATCAGAGTACAGCATTGTCCACAGGGGCTTCCCCCAGCGATTGCAGCTCAGGGACTCTCCTTGATAGAGCCAAGCCCGGCCTATGCACTCAGAGGTGGCAGATGTTAACCCTTCTAATTTACCTGAGTTGGTCACTGCAGTTTACATGGAATTATGAACAATTTTAAAAGTAAGTTGTATTAATTGGAAAAAATATCTCAATGAATATCTTGTTGAAGAAGTCTACTTCTTTTTAAAGCTCTAGTCACATGTCTGTTAAAGTTTAAATCTCTCTGAGACTCAGGTGGTGGTCAGAGGTGAGCTTCCAGAATGTCACTGGGTCATGAAGGCTCTGCTGTCATCACTGGATCCACTTAAGAGATTGAAATTTGATGGAAATGGAGGAGGCAGGGCCTAGACGAGAGGAGGGTGCCATGGGGTAGTACTGGCTCCTCCCCCCCCCCCCCCCCCCCCC
>PVKA01016041.1:0-35398 GCA_004027165.1 Ctenomys sociabilis | reverse complement strand
TGTGCACCACCACACTGGAGCCAGGCCCTTCTGAGATGATGAATCAGCCTTGGAGCCAGCCTGTCACAGACTGAAATCTTGGAACCTATAAGAAGAGACTTGCTAATTGCCTATGCCAAGGGCCGGCAAGATAGCTCAGTGGATTAAGCACCTGCTTAGGCAAGCACAGGGACTGGGATTTGATCCCTGTACCACATGCCACACTGGCCCCACCTTTGGGGTGCTCTGAGCTGGTGATGGAGTCTGGGTGTAGTGGCACACACTTATAATCCCAGTTGCTGGGGAGGCTGAAAATAGGAGAAGCATTATGAATCTGAACTGCATAGTGAGACCTATACAAAAAAATAAATAAATTGCCTATGCCAGGTATTTTGTCCTAGTGATTGAAAGCTAGAGGGCCGGGGAGATAGCTCAGTAGAATAAGCACTTGCCTGGCAAGCACAAGGTCCTGAGTTCAATCTCTAGTGCCACCAAAAAAAAAAAAAAAAGAAAGCTAGAATCATAGTTTACCTAGATGATTGAAATAACACATAAACAGATACTGAAGTTTCTTGCAGCTGATAGGGACTTCAATTTGTGACACCAAATGATAAGCATATTCCCAAGGAGTATGTCCTAAAATTTTATAAATCAGTTCTAGAATCTGACTTCAACTTTTCTTCAGTGCTGGATGGTGAACCCCTTGGTGCTGTGCCACTGAGCTTGTCTCCAGCCCATCTTAGTGTTGAGATAGAACCTCACTGAGTTGCTTAGGCAAGATTCAAACTTGTGATCTTCCTGCCTCAGCCTCTCTCAGTGCTGAAATGACAGGTGTGTGCACCTGTGCCTGGCTCCACTTTTATTTATTATTAGAAATGCTTTCTGCATGCCTCTGGTGTTAAAGGCTCTGTGCTCAGCACTTGCATAGACAGAGAACTGAATAAGACATAGCCACATCTTTACCGAGTTTGTAGTCTGAAAGTGGAGGGGTGGGTGACCAGGGAATGAGGCATTATTAGGTTCCCAGGAACTATGAAACATTAAAGACTTTTACCTGTGTCTCTGTGGGCTAGCTTTGAGACCTCCCAGCTCTCTAACTGGAGCCTTAGGCTGCACTTCTGGTCTCCTCCCTCCTGCCCGTCTCTTTCCACCTGAATCCTCCCCATTTCATAACTGCCCATCCTATGAGATTCCGGCACAGCACATGGCCTCTTTGGAGCATCTCTAGTCTTTGTTTACTCTGCATGATGGAAGTTATGACTAAAAGGCTCAGTGGCTCCTTTATGACTCTGAGTCAGCTGACCAGGGGGAAAATGCTCAGGGTCACATGAACGTCACAGGATGCCTGAGCCACAGTATGCGGCTCAGACGCCCCCTGTGCTGTCTTTTGTGTCTTCATTTGGGACTTCATGTGCTGTGGGGGAGGGCTTTCTCACTGAGCTGCTGTAGTCCTCACCCCTGTTGTCAGGCGTTGTGGCCTGGGTCACAGGCTAGCTGTCTGCCTCAGTCTGATCAGGTGAAAACTCAAATCTCAAACCTAAGGGCAAAGTGAGAGAAGGCCAAAGGAGTGTGTCATGAGTGCTGAGCAGAGCCCTGAGAAAGAAAGAGTGGGGGCAAGAAAGGATCTGCACCGATTTCCCAAGCCAAGCTCAGCTGGCTCCGGCTCTTCAGGAGCATGCTTGGGTCTGACCCATCTCCCTCACTCCATCCTGTCCTTGTGTTGCCACCCAAGGAAGCACTGTGGTTGAGTCCTAGAGCAGGCTTTGTATTTCTGGAATGCTTAAAGCTCAATCTAGGGAGTGGTGGTGCCTGCCTATAATCCCAGCACTTGGGAGGCTGTAAACTGGAGGATGGCTGTGAGTCTGATCTACGAAGTAAGACCCTGTACATCCTGTCCTAAATTTAAAAAAAAAAAAAAAGCTCATTCTTCACAGAGGGCTCACGCATATACTCTGGGCTGTGTTCTGATTGGTATTGTTTTGTGGTACTGGGGATAGAACCTGGTGCCTCTGCACTGAGCTACATCCCCAGCCCATTTCTTAATTTGTGTGTTGAGATGGGGTTGTCTACTCCAGGCTTTAACTTGCAAGTTTCCTGTCTCGATCTCCAAGAGTGCTGGGATTACATAAGTCTACTACTGTTTCCTGTTTCTGGAATCTGTATTTTAAAAGCTGTGTGTAGTGTGGCTACATACTACTCCACTCTGCACCAATTTTGACCAATGTATTGATCTTCCTTCTGCAGAGGAAGTATACGTTCCCTACCTTAGAAGCCACCACGGCCTGGACAGAGCACGGGTGGTCGATAAACCTGACCTTTTGTCTTTCTAAATATCTCTGTGATTGAAGGCAAAACATTTAATTTCCGTTTCTTCAGCTGTAAGACTGATTGGACTAACCTTTGGGGATTAAGGTTTCTTCCACGCACACACACACGCCTTATTCCATTTTATTTCTGGATATTAACTCTCATTGCCATACCCAACCATATTAGAGCTTGAGAAGAAGAAAAAAATCAGTCATATAGTCAAACCTTTAAAATAGTAAATTTTAGGGGTTTGATCCCCAGCGCGCCATACTGGCCAAGCCTCCAAGGCTCATGATTGAGACTGGGTGGTGGTGCATACCTGTAATCCCAGCGTTTGGGAGGGTGAAAACAGGAGAATCACTATGAGTCTGATCTGCGTAGTGAGACCCTGTAGATCCTGTACAAAAAAAAAGTAATAATAATAACTTAATTAAAATAGTGAATTTTGTTCATCATGGATTTTTTAGTAGAGTTTTTTTGTTTGTTTGTTTGTTTTTGAAGCAGGGTCTTGCTAAATTGCATAGACTGGCCTCAAACTGGAGATTCTCTGCATCAGTCTTCTAAGTAGTGAGGGATTATATGTTTATGCCACTGCACCCAATTTACCATTGAATTCTTTTCATTAATTTAAATTTCTAAATATTGTGTATAATACTAATCCTGATTATTGAATTTTTATTTTGTTTTTGGCAGAACTAGAGATTGAACTCAGGCCCTTGTGCTTGCCAGGCAAGCACCTATTCTATTAAACTGTGCGCCTGAGGCGGTAGGTCACTTACTTCCCAGTAGTTCTAGGCCAGTTCGCCACTCAGAGAGAAGGCAGGATGTGACAGAGGCCAGAAGAATAAACTAGCTGTCATCCTACAGAATCTCCTGAGGGGACTGGGGAGAAAACTCAGTGACATAAGCACTTGCCTGGCAAGCGCAAGGTCCTGAGTTCAATTTCTGGTACTGTGAAAAAAAAAATCTCATGCCCACCATAACGGCAGTTTTATAAGTAGCAGGCCACCTATTACTTCTAGTTGTTTCAGTTTCTGTTTAATTTCCCTTATACTATAATTTCTGTGCATGCAAGATTCCCCTGACCAGCCGGGCGTGGTGGCGCATGCCTGTAATCCCAGCACTCGGGAGGCTATGGCAGGAGGATTGTTGTGAGTTCAAGACCAGCCTGAGCTACAAAGTGAGCTTAAGGCCAGCCTGAACTGCATAATGAGACCCTGTCTCAAAAAAATAAATAAATAAATAAAGATTCCCCTGACCTAACACAGCAAAAGCCACTCCAGGGCCTGCAAGGGAATCCCAACTGCACGACCTAGGGAACAAAGGCAGGAGGATCTACCCAGCACCCCAAAAGCAGCCACATTCCAGGATGCACATGGGGCTGGTGCTGCTTTAGGTAGAAACATTCAGAAAAATTAAGAGGATTCCTGCGTTGGCCCTCCCTAGCAAGAATTTATCAAATAAATAAATAAGGAAGAACTGGTGTTCAGAAGTGTTGCAAGAGAAGGCATGGGCCAGGCTTTTCTTCTTGTTTGGCTCTAACTAGCTGTCTTCCCAGAGAAAACCCCTTATTCTCTCTGTGCTTCCATTTCTTCATCTGTCAAAGACAATGCGGGACTCAGGACTTGATGTCCACTCTGATCCCTCCTACTTCTGACACTGTATAGGGTATGTTGTGTTAAAAGGCCTGGGGGACAATTTACTTGGAAAACATTCCCTCCTGCTATCTTCATGCCCCTCTTGGCCTCTTTTCTGCAGACAGTGTCACATTCTGAATGAGTATCTTCAACACAGGAGGAATACAAAGCCTTGCCATACATTTGGAAAGAATGGTTCGCTTTTAAAGTTGAGAAATAGAGCTTGTTTAAGATTCTAACCGAAAGCAAGTTGCACCTCCACAAAAATGAAATGGAAACATGAACGATCCTGAAAATCTGGGACTCTGTACAAGCGAAGAACATGTTGATATTTTAAAAAAGATTTTCATTCCGTATGCAGCACCTTTGTACTTCCTTATGCGTTTCTCCATCTCTTTCTCAGTGCTCCAATGAGCTATTTTAAGATTCTGTTTTCCTTCCATACAGTAACACTGTTCAGATAGGCAATTTAATTGTCATCATAGTTTTTCTTTGTCTTTCAAGACCTTTTGTTATGGTGAAATAATTTTAGGCATGCCAAGCACAAATACACTAAATACTTTCCTTATTTCACTAATGAGCCACTGTGGGTGGTAAAAATTAATTTCATTCCACCCGTGCTATATATCTATTAGATTTTTACCGTTGAGAGATGAAGGTTGCAAGTGAGTCTTCTCTTTAAAATGTCTGTTTCTTTTTTCACATACAGCATGATGATCACAAAGAAAATGTATAAAAATTGTTCACCAAAGGAAAATGGTTCAATTGGTCAAATCTCTAGGTTGATATTTTGCAACATCTTTTGTAAGCTGCATGTGCACGAGTGAGGCCATTTGATCTCATCTTGATGAGCCCACAGAATCTCAGTGCACTTGCTACAAGCATAGGACTGAAGACCCCAAGTTTCCATGGAAGTCCCTGTACACTTGGCCCAATGTCACTCATCCAGAGCCCAGGCTGTGGCCCTAGAGCCTCTACCATCTTCCGTACCTCTCTGAAACAAATTTGGAGGGGGGTAGGTGTGGATGATGTCAAGCAAATCCTTCCACACAGCAAGGGCCAGGAGACAGGGTGTACTAACTGGGGGGAGGGACCCTCCTCTGACATTCAAGGACTGCTCCTGATAGTTATGACAGTGCACACCCATTAACTGGAAAGCACTTCAAACAGGAAACTAGAAGCTGTCCAGATCACATGGGGAAAGGTGGAGAGGCTGTGTCTTCATAAGAAGGGGAAAGGAAAGGGCAGCTCAGATGAAAGAATTCTCTCTAGGGAGACAAGCCAGGTGCCACCAGCAGGCAAGAAAAGTCAGAATCCTGTCCCCAAAGATAAGAAGCTCCAGGACTACTGAGGGCATTGATGAATGTGAAATTGGGATTGACTATTAAATGCTTCCTTATTGGCAATTAGGCCCTTTCAGAGCCTAGTCCTATTTACTGGAATTAATGTCAATGCCTTAGGTAGAAAAAGTGGCATGCTGATTTTTCTCTAGTCAGATTTAATTCCAATGTCAGCCTCTAACTGCATAAACTGCTTTAAAAGGTTCTGTGAGGCTGGTGCTTTAAGCCTCTTTCTTTTTTCCTTTCTCTTATTGTTTACTTCTTTTTAATTTCTTTTGTCTTTTGTTTCTAAGCCACAAATGGTGGCTACACTGGAGGATGCAGTAAAGAATCCAGGCAGTACGAACAATCACCACAAAAAGTGCATCTGGGAGCCCCAGAAGTCCAGTAGAGTTCATGCTGGTAATAGCTTTAGAACTTAATATAACAGGGACAATCAGGGACAACTTTAAAGAATAAATGAACAAAAAGGAGATGACAAAGCAGTTATCTAATTTTTTTTTCAGCCTCTAAAAATAATGTCATTACATTTCTATGCACACACTATTTAACTCCCGTATTTTTTCTACTAAGCAGCAGTGAGCCATGAAAGATTGCAGAGAATTATAAGCAGAATATGTCTCTTAAAAAAAGAAAACATATTCTCTCCTGGGATGACAGTAAGTTGGATAAATGCTATTTTTAGATGAAATATATCTAATGTCCAGATGTGATTCTACCGCATAAAGAGAAAAACAAATCTATCTAAAGCCCTGAACTATACTTGACTTTTTTTTTTTATTTGGAGGTAATAATGATTTATAATGGAAAGCCTGGACACGTGGTCCTGACCGGCGGGCTCTGCAGTGGTTTCCTTGGGAACCACATCTGCACACATGGCTCCGACATGGAGATTAACGCAAGGTTTACATTCCAGGCTTAATTGTTACTCTCTCTCTCTCTGAGCTTGCAACTTCTCCACAGTGTATGTCCACATGAGGCTAAGAATAGGGCAGGCAGGACAAGATATCTTCTTTCTGTGTCAGCGGTGGCCTGTGTGGTGCCCTGCTACCTCAAGGTCTCTTTCTCGGCCAGATAACGCTGCTTCTGCACTGGTATTCGGGGTTGTCTGTACTCACACTCAGCAAATATTGATTAAGCAGCTACAGTTTTCCAAGCTTTCTTTTTGGAACTGAGCACAAAGTGATGAGTGAGACAAACACAGCCCCTGGCTGCAGGCTTAGTTTGGAGGAATTTCTCCTAGAGCATGGTTTACAGCTTAGAAAAGAAAATCAATCCTGTTGCTTTAGCAACACAAGCAGCAGTGTCGGGTTTGGTCGCAGTCTTGGTTGCTATTCCTGACCCTAACTAATGTCTGGCCACTTGGAAAAGTTAATCACTGAAAGATAGTTACAGAAGATAATCAAAATAATATGATGCGTGCTTTAAAAGAAGAGTCACAAACAAGTTATTGAGTAATGACATCATGGCTGGAATCATGCCCCTGCCTCTTCAAGTGGCTTTCTGCAGCTTGTGCTCCTACTGGAAGGCAGCCAGGAGGCCAAGAAGAGACAGGAGAAAGAGGAAGTGGCAGGGAACTAGATGGATAAAATTCAATCCAAATCCAAAGAAGTGATAGAGTCCTGGGCAGGGAGGGCATGGGGTTCGCAGAGCGAGAGAAGCATCTTCAGAATGGCTGAAAATCCTGGCCAAGCTGCCTCAGAAAACTCACCCAAAGATTAGCCAGGGAAGAGCAGGAACGGGACTTACCATCTTGATGCCAAGCCTCAGGGGGATAGAAATACCAGTTACACAAAACAACTGGACTATTCGTTGTTAAACAGGTGATTTGGCTCTCTAAGGGGCAGGATAGAAGGGCATGGGTGGTGTGTCTTCAAATTCTGAAAAGGAGTAGTGCCTTAGTTACTTTTCTCATTGTTGAGACAAACCAAGGCAGGGTGGCCTGTGACGCAGGGCAGCAGTTCTTGGTGGGCAGAAGGTAGCAGGGCAACACGGGCCAACCCCAGCTCTTTCTGTCTCTCACATCCAGGCTACACAGGGTGGGCAGCACTCACACCCTTAAGCCTGGCCTTGCACCATGAATCAGTCCCAGCATCACACACTCTAGATCCAGCCTCCTCTGAAAAAGTCCTACCTCTGATGGCACAAAGCTTTGGGGGGACACCTAGATACAAACCATAACAAGTATCCATAACTATTTAAAATCCTTTAAATCAGGCACCATGGTACATACTTACAATCCCAGCTACTTGGGAAGCTGGGGCAGGAGGCCAGCCTTGGCAACCTAGCAAGACCCTGCTTTATTTTATTTTTTTATTTTTGGCAGAACTGAGGATTGAACTCAGGCCCTTGCACTTGCCAGGGAAATGCTTATTCTACTGAGCTATCTCCCTGGCCCCTAAAAGAAATGCACTTTTTTTTGGGGGATCCTGGGACATTTGCCAGGGAAGCACTTATTCCACTGAGCTATCTCCCTGGCCAAGACCCTGTTTTAGAAATGAGCCATTAAGGTTGTAGATCACTGGTCCCTCCCCTTATCCCAAGTAAAGGCTGAAGGAGGCTGAGGATAGCTATGTAATTATGACAGTTGGATAAAGGCGTAAGATGGAACATGAGCTCCTGAATTTATTTACCATTATTTTATAATCATTTCTCACTAGTTGCCACTTGAAATATAGCCATGGGTATAGAGATTCTCTTTTTGTCCACAACAGGTAGGATGCTCTGCTTTACATTTTACTTTTTCATTTGATAGATTTGCATATAGTCCTCTAAATTCTTCCCTAAATCCTCCATAAACAGTCCTGCGAGGCCATGAAACTGTAGCCTGAGTGCCTTGTGGGCAGCAAATGGAGCCAGCCAACCTGATGAAGACAGGGGCTTGCATGTTACACTATGCAACCAAGCTAAAGAAGAAGGGAAGCGAGAGCCCCCTGCTTTCCATCCTCCAGATTCCTTGCCCCAGCAATGGGGACAGTCTTACAGACCTAGCAAGGCAGAAATGGACTAACCATGCATGCCTCAGTGCTCTGGGCAATGCTGTTTCTTGGGAGACTTGTGAAGTTATCCTCTTGACCTCCACCCCAACACCCTGCTTTGGCCAGAAAGTGTCAAATCTGAGGCTGCATATCTCAGCAGCCCTGGGGTGACCTCATCCCTGGTGTGACCTGATGGGTAAGACCCACAGTTCTTTACCTGGAGACTTACTTAGTGATTTTTCTTTTTGTTGTTATTAATACAGAGTCTCGCTTTGCAGTTTGGACTTGTAGTGATCCTCCTGTCTCAGCCTTCCCAGTCCAGGGTTATAGGGGTGCACCAGCACTGTGGATAGACAGATGTCTTCCAATGGAGGCTTGGTTCTGGGCTTGCACGGTGTGCCCAGAGTTCCAGGGCTGGCACAGCATGCAGAACTGGGGATTGAACTCAGAACCTTGTGCTTCCCAGGTAGGCACTTAGACTGCAGAACTATCTCCACAGCCTGATGATTCTTCATTATTAAACTCATTTCCTATGTCAGCTCCCATACAAGATTTTTGTTTTATTAAACAAAGAGTTTGGGGAAAGTTCTACTTTATTTGTTTATTTTTAAATAGGTTTGAAATCACTGTTGTAGACCACAAGTCAGCAGAAAGTTTAGCCATATGTGGAATGAACAGGGTTAGAAAACACGGCAAGCACATTCTTTCTATGGCCTGTTAAGCACAAGATGTAGGCAGAAGGAAGAAATATTAGGAAATAAAAAGAGGAGCAAGGAGAAAGAAAGAAAGAAAGAAAGAAAGAAAGAAAGAAAGAAAGAAAGAAAGAAAGAAAGAAAGAAAGAAAGAATCAGTGGCTGCCATAGTGACTTGGGGGTCTTTGGACACAGACCATGTGCACAGACATGTGTATCTAAGACTCTGTAAACAATGAGGGAGTACTTAGACTATCTGAAGGCCCTTGTCTTGGGCTGAGGTTAGAAGCCTCCATTGGAAGACATCTGTCTATCCACAGCAACTCCGGCCATCTACCTGCTCAGCGGCAGGGGCACCTGTTGTGAAAGCCGCAGTCTGTGTGCTCCATTTTTCTTTAATCCTTCCCTGATCATTTCACCCTGCTTTCTTCACAAGAAAGCTGCTATGAACTATGAAGGAACCACATTCATAACCATGAATATTTGCTCTCAAGTACTTTGCTCAGGATTCTCATTAATATAATTAATATTTCTGTTGGCTAGTTTCCAATCCATATCTTCAGCTCGGCAAAGAGAATAAATAATGCAGTAGTCAGTTAGATCAAGTTGCCCACTTACCAAGTGCTGACATAAAGCACAGTCACTTCAGGCCTCTGCTGGAGTTATCGAAAGTCATTTGCTTATTTCTCTGTTCATAACCTGAGCAAAGGATCCCTGGTGTCTTCTTTAAGCCTCTGCCACCGTGTGTCCCCTGAGCCTTGATTGTTGACATTGAAGTGGTTCATCAGCTTTCTGCTTAGAACATTAAGACCGAGTACTCCACAGCCTAATGACTCTGCTGGCCTTATTCGTTATGCAGAACAATCATTGCCTTTCTCACCATCCATCCTCTCTGACACTCACAAATGAGAGCTGAATTTCAGCGTAGACCTTTCCATCTCAGTCCTGACATCATCACTACATAGCAGCTCACTAGATCACCATGCTCACAGTTCAGAGACGCCTTCAACTCAACATGCCACACACTGGACCGAGCTTTCCTGCACTGATTCCACTCCCTGTCCTCCTCAGCCCCCCACCATACACAGAGTGGCGTAAGATAGAGAACTTCGGGCCTTTTCCTTTCTTCATCTTGGGCTGCTGTCTTACTTGCTTATCTTGCTGCTGAGAAAAATACACGTCATCCCAGGTTAAGGGAGGAAAGGTTAACATTGGCTCACAGTTTGTGGA
The DNA here is from genome assembly GCA_004027165.1 of Ctenomys sociabilis. NCBI lineage: Eukaryota > Metazoa > Chordata > Mammalia > Rodentia > Ctenomyidae > Ctenomys > Ctenomys sociabilis. The sequence continues at coordinate 25,235 of PVKA01016041.1, read as the reverse complement.
GGTTTCACTTTGGAGTTGACTGGACCCCAGGCAGGGTAGTGCAGCAGAGGAGTATCACAGCGGAGAAACAGCTCATGGTGGGTGCGGGCAACACTGCAGAAGGTGTGGGCCGGTGAGATAGCTCAGTGGTCTAAAGCAACTGCTTAGGCAAGCTTAGGCAGGCACAGGGACCAAGGCTTGATCCCGGGCACCATGTGCTGAGCCCCCACCAAAAACAAAAAAATAATAATAAAATAAATGAAGCAGAAGGCAGCAGGCAGCAAAGTAGCAAGCAACAAGCAGCGACCCTCTTTCTGTTTCCTATCTTGGGTCTTTTCTAGGCCACCACCTGTAAGACAGGCAGCGCGCATACCCAAGTGGAGCAGCCCTAATCCAAAGGTCCACCCACACAAGGAATCAGTCCAGGCTTCACAGCCAGCACCTGTCTGAGATCCAGCCTTTTCCCTCTTAAAAGCCTCACCTATGCCTCCCTGAGGCTGTGGGGAGCCGCCTAGACACAGCCAGGACAGCTGCATATCAGAGAGGTCTTACGGTCTTTAATGTTTTGCTTTTTTCATAGCAAAGTGTTTCATCAAGGCCATCATCTTCCTTCTGGGTTACTACAGGAATTTCTAATTGATCTCACTAATCCTTAACTAATCTCTCTCTCTCCTTCCTCCCCTCAGGGTCTCACTGTGTAGTTCATGGTGGCCTTGAACTTACCATGTAGCCCAGGCTGGTCACAAACTTGATGACCTTCCTGCCTCAGCCTCCCAAGTACTGGCATTACAGATGTGCACCATGACACCCTGTCCTAATTTTACTTTTAACCCTCTGCTCTATCTCTCAATTTGATCTTTCTTTCTTTTTTTTTTTTTTTTTTTTGTGACATAAATTAATCCATTTATTGTAGCCTACACGCATCTCAAGTGGCAGATTTTCTTCTGGCCACTCAGGTCCTTCAGTCTCTGGATGGCAAACTCGACCTCAATGGCAGAATCGGTGAAGCAGGTCTGGGCTCCACCAGCACTGCTCTCCCATGGGAACCGCTATGCCAGGCTCCTGCGGCCCATCTCTTCATCTTGGCCTTGCCATAGAAGCAGTGGGTGCCCTTGGCACAGGGCTGATTCCAATTTTCTCCTCTGTTTTCTGGAGAGAGGCACTAGAGCAGGTCCTTGATTTGCAGATTGGGACCTTGGTGTAGTCATTGTAGCAGTGTCGCCACAACGCAGGCCCCCAGCCTAAGGAGAAATCTGACCTTTCAGAATTACAAACTGGGCCTTGAAATTACTTTTGCATGAAAGTCTTTTAACAGATGCCTTCGCCTTCAAAATGTAATCAAACCTCTTAGCCTGAGATTTCAGTGATCTCCTGAGCCACCGCTCTCTCTGCACATCCCCAGGCCGACACCCAGAGCGCAAGCCCAGTAAACCCTGGGCTCCCCTTTGATCTTTCCTGACCACCCCTTTTCCTCATTGTTAGCACATAGTCATTCCTCAAAAATACTGAGTGTTTATGCCAGCACTGCTTTAGTGCTGCACATCTAAATTACAATTCGTCACCTTCCTAAAAATCCTATGGGACACGGGACTCGAAGAAGCTTGTGAGTTTGTCCAAGTTCACAATGAGCACCGAAATACTCCAATCCAGGCTCGCTGGACTCCAGCACCTATATTTTCCCCACAAAGCTAAGATACTTCTGCTCAGAGCTCTGCCCAGCTCTGCTCCTCCCTGAGGCATCGCCCTGGGTCCCTTGTCATAGTGATACAGGGAACAAATGATGATGTCGGGTGGGTGACCTCCAAATGATATAGGGGAAAATTGAAACTCCAGACCTGAAAAGTACCTGGTATGAGCTCATGGTCTCTAAAACTGCAGAATAAATTTTAGGAACAGATGGAGGTTATAAGCAGAATATATTTATTGGGGTAAAGAAAGCTCTTGTCCAAGAGGATGGGGGGGCTGAAGGGATGGTCCCCTGGAAGCTCTTTCAGGGACTTTTATAGAGGAACACCATGTAGTGAGGCAGGTTTAACATGGTAGAGAAGACAAGGGAACTCATTTAGGTGGGCATGAGGTGGGACAAAGCTATGGCCAACCAATGAGATAACAAGCACTATTACTCAGGTAAAATTTATTAAATCCAAGACCAAATGGGGAAGCAAGTCACGTAGCAAACAGGAATGAATACAGAACAGGGTCTCTTCCTGTTGGGTTAGTGACTCATTTGGACTCTTTTTTTAATTTTTATTTGTTTGTTTGTTTGTTTTTTCAGAACCGAGGATTGAACTCAGACCCTTACACTTTCCAGGGAAGCACTTATTCCACTGAGCCATCTCCCTGGTCCTTTCATTTGGACTCTTTCAAGGTGATCGATACCTATTTAGAATATCAATCCCTGATGCCCATTTCTAGGGAAGTAGTAGCTGTGTTTCCTCTTTTGTCTTGGTTTTGAGGTATGGCCCACATAGGAGTGTCTGTCTCTTCCAAGTTGCAAGGCCATCTTATCACCTGGAGGGCCTGGCCCTGTCTGGCTGCCTATAATATTTCAATCTAATTCAGCTGCCTACAACATTAGGATATCACAACTCTTTCAAATGCCTATTTGTAGACACATAATGAAGTTTGAAATTGTGAAGGACAAAGAATCCAAATTGATAGTGTTATAGGCAGCTAAATTAGATAGAAATATTATAGGCAGGGCCAGGAGCCCAACAAGACAATGTGGAAGACAAGATGACTGTACAACTTTGGAGGAGACAGATGCTTCCCCTGTGGGCCACACATCAGGACAAAAGTAAACAAATGCAGCCACATACTTCCCTGGGGATGGGCATAAGGGATTGAAAGAACCTGAAAAAGAGTCACTAACCCAACCCCCAACAGGAAGAGACCCTGTTCTGTATTTGTGCCCCCTTGCTATGTGACTTGCTTCCTCAAAATTGGACCTGGAATTTATCAATTTTACCTGAACAATGGTGTTTGTAATCTCATAATTGACCATAATTCTGCCCTACCTCATGCCCACCTAAGTGAATTTCCCTGTTCTCCACCTTAGACCTGCCTCACCCCATGGCTTTACTCTGTAAAAGTCCCTGGAAGAAACAGCTTCCTGGGGACAACCTGCTCGGCCTCCCTTTTGTCCCTCTTTGACAGAAGCTTTCTTTCCCCCAATAAATATTCTGCTGTTCTCTGAAAACCAAAAAATGACTTTTATGAACAAATGGAGGTTAAGAGCAGAATATTTATTGGGAAAAAGAAAGTTTCTGTCCAAGAGAGGGATAGAAGGAAAACCCCAGGGAGTTGTCCCCAGAAGCTGTCTTTTCCAGGAATTTTTATAGAGTAAAACCATGTGATGCAGTGGGTCTAAGGCAAAGAACAGGGAAACTTGCTTAGGTGGGCATGAGGTAGGGCAGAACTATGTCAACCAATGAGATTACAAGCGCCATTGCTTAGGTAAAATTGATTAAGTCGAGGATCAAATCAGGAAGTGAGTCACACAACAAGGGGGCATGAATATAGGACAGGGTCTCTTCCTGCTAGAGGCTGGGTTAGTGACTCTTTTTCAGGTTCTTTCAAGGTGATTGGTACCTATTTAGATATCAATCCCTGACACCCATCACTAAGGAAGTATGTGACTGAATTTATTTACTCTTCTGTCTTGAGGTCTGCCCCTAGTGGGAGGGTCTGAGTCACCTTGTCTTTCTTATTGTCTCTTTGAGGGCCTGGTCCTGTCTGACTGCATATAATATTTCTAACTAACTTGGCTGCCTACAACAACAGCAGCAGGTAACCTGGGATCAGGGCCTTCCTTTCGCTCTTAAGGACATGATGAACACAAATCCTCGTGACCTTTCAAAATTGAAAGTCTAATCTTATAACCCCTTCTATTTGAAATTCTTCAATGGATAACTCTTTACCTCCAAATACAAACAAAATTCCTTAACAAAAAAGCCAACACTCTTACTAAGCTATCATACCTATGAATACTACAATATGTATCTCTGTGGGATAGGACTTTTAATTTTTTTCTTCTTTTTTGTTGCGGAACTGGGGATTGAACTCAGGCCCTTGTGCTTATTCTACTAAGCCATCTCCCCAGCCCTTTTAAAAGTAAATTGTATTGGTATACTTTTGATCTACATAATTGTTATAGGCAGCTAAATTAGGTAGAAATATAATGGGCAGTCAGACAGGGCTAGGCCCTCAAAAGAGATAACACGGAAGACAAGATACCTTCCAACTAGACCTAGAGACCAAAGATCGAACAAATGCTGACCTCCCTAAAGATAACCATCCAGGATTGATCATTGGCTTGAGGCAGCCAGGAAGAACCACTAATCCAACAGCTATGGGCTGGCTACTGGATAAACTCCTCTTCTATATTCATGCCCCTTGCTACGTGACTCGCTTTGCCATTTGATTCTGGATTTAACCAATTTTACCTGAGCAATGGTACTTGTAATCTCATTGACTGGCCATAGTTTTGTCCCACCTCTTGCCCACCTAAGCAAGATCTGAATCTCTCCACCTTAAACCCACCCCACTGCATGGTTTTGCTTCATAAAAGTCCCTGGAAGAGACAGCTTCCTGGGGACAACCCACTCGGGCCCCCCTTCTTTCTCTCTCAGACAAAAGCTTTCTTTCCTCCAATATATTCTGCTCTGAACCTCTGTTTGCTCCTAAAATTCATTCTTTGGTTTTAGAGAACACAAACTTGTCCCAGGAACCTTTCAGGTGGGGAGTTTCATTCCCCTATATTGTAATGATAGTGTGCATCCCAGGGAAACTGTGCCAGTACCCTGATCTATCTTGCTTTTGTTTTCTTCCATCCCCTCCCTCTCTTCCCCTCTATCCTACCCGCTTCCTTCATTTGCAAACACTTTGCTTTTCTCTGTTCTCTTTTTCCCTTCCCCTTCTTCACCTTCCCCCCTCCTCTTCCCTCCTTCCCTTTCCTTTCCACTGGAACATTTTCTTCCTGCTTCCTAATTCCTGTAGTCCATGTTGGTCCTTATTTACCTTTGTAGTTTCTCACACGGTGGAAACAATGTGATAATCACACATGTGTATTTATTTCACTTAAAAGTATAGTCCAAAAAATAAAATAAAATAAAGTAAGTATAGTCCTGAGGTACATCCTTTTACCTAAAAATGTTTCAGGTTTATCCTTCTTTATGGCAGAGCAAGACTAGAATAGACATTTTAACGTTTAAGTTTTGTTTTATTTGAGACAGGGTCCTGCTTTTACTTTTTTCCAGTGGTGGGAACTGAACCTACAGCCTTACACTGCCCAGGCTGCCCTCTGAGTCCTCTTGCCTTGGCCTCCCAGAGTGCTGGGATTACAAATGAGACAAGGCCTTGAAACGTTACCATTTAGTTTCATATTTTCAAGTCAAATCTAACAACTCACAGCATAGCTCTAGATTCAAAAAGTTTTCTAAAAGCAGTCTATGGTGTCATATACCTGTAATCCCAGCACTGGGGGACTGAAGCAAAAGGCTCTGTGTTTAAGCCCAGTCTGGGCAGTTTAGTAATTTTTTTAGACTCTGTCTCAAAATGAAAACTGGCAGGGGTGTGGGGGGAGGCAGTGTAGTTCAGTGTGAAGATCCTGGGTTCATGCCCTGGTACTGAGCAAAACTTTAATTTTTAACAAAAGGTTGTATTACTTAAAACTTCGTTATGTTCCTAGAATCGGGGAGTGAACTCAGGCCCTTGCACTTGCCAGGGAAGCACTGAGCCATCTCCCCAGCCCTCCTGATGTTTTTTGAGCTAATTTTTACATAAAGTGTAAGACTTCAGTTGAGGTTCTGTATTTCCTCCATGTGGTTCTCCAGAGGGGTGTACTTGCGTTATATGGTAAGAATGTTTATTAAAGGAAGCTTGTTGCTTAGCTATGTTCACTATATTATATATGCTATACATGGCCCAAGACAATTCTTCACTCAGTGAAGCCTAGGCAATATTATCAGCTTTTCTATTTTTTTTTCAAGGATCTGTTGGGTACGTTTGTGTGGGTCTATGTTAGGCTCCTTAGCCTATTTCAGTAGTACATGTATCTAATGCCTCTGTCTTTGCCAGTACTCACAGTCTTGATTATTCTACCTAAAGAAAGTCTTATAATCAAGGAAATGTATTCCTCCTACTCTATTCTTCTGATTCAAAATCATTTCAGCTTTCCATATGAATTTTTCAATGTTGTTATCTACAAAAAACCTTGCTAGGATTTTTTGATAAGGGTACCTTTAAACTTTTATATCCATTTGGAGAAAATTGGCACCTTTACTATTAACTAGAACAATGTCCTATTCCATTCTTTTAAGTGTTTGTTAGCAGTATTATAATTTTAATTTTGATGTCAATATGTTTGCTTCTAGTTTATAGAAATATAATTTCTTTTTAGAGATGTTGATCTTATATCATTTTACCTTTCTAAACTCAGTTATTAGTTCCAGAAATTTCATTTTTCTCACAAATTCTTTGGGATTTTCTATGTAGGTAATTGTGTCATCTATAAAAAGGGTTAGTTTTGTTTCTTTTTTCCCTATTGTTTCTTTCATTTCCTTTTTTTTTTTTTCTGCTTTCTTTTTTGGTACTGAAAGGTACCTGGAATGAGTTCATGTTCTCTAAAACCAGAGAATGAATTTTAGGAACAAATGGAGGTTATGAACAGAATATGTTTATTGAGGGAAAGAAAGCTCCTGTCTGAGAGAGGAATAGGAGGGGGGCCCTGAGTGGGTGGTCCACAAGAAGCTGTCTCCTCCAGGGACTTTCATAGAGAAAACCATGTAGTAAAGCGGCTCTATGGTGGTGAAGACATGGAAACTCATTTAGGTAGGTATGAGGTGGGACAAAACTATAGTCAACCAATGAAATTATAAGCACCACTGCTCAGGTAAAATTGATTAAGTCCAGGACCAAATGGGGAAATGAGTCACATAGCAAGCGGGTATGAATATAGACTAGAACTTTATCTGGTAGCCAGCCGGTAGTAGTTGGATTAATGATTCTTCCTGGGTTCTTCAGGGTGATGATCAATCCAGGATGCTAATCTTTAGGGAGGTTAGCATTTGTTTGATCTTTGGTCTCTAGGTCTGGCCCATGGCGGGAGCATCAGTCCCTCTTACAGTTGCAGCATATCTTGTCATCCATGCTGTCTCCTTGAAGGCCTGGCCCTGTCTGACTGCCTATAATATTTCTCTCTAATTTAGCTACCTGCAACAGTACCAGGAATCAAACTCAGGGCTTCATGCTTGCTAGGCAGGCGCTGAGCCACTGAGCCAGATCCCTGGCCCTCCTTTTAATACTTTATTGCAATAGCACTGTATCCCTTAAGAGTGGTGGAGGTGAATATCCTCCTCTTATTCCTGACCTTAGAAAAAAACCTTTAGTTTTTTACAATTAAGTGTAATATTAGCAGTAGGTTAATCAGTAATATTAACTCTAGGTTAATATTAACTATAGTTTTTAAAAACTAAATTAGATATTCTTCTTCTATGACAGTTCAGATGTTGAATATTTATCAATAGTTCATATTTTGAGTGTCCATTTTGATCCCCAGTATGATTCTTACTCAGAAGGTGGTTAATCTTGGAGATTGAGCCCCTGGAGGTCATTAGAGCAGCACTCCTAGTGTTCTCTTGATCTCTCTCTCTCTCTCTCTATCTCTCTCTCTCTGTCTCTCTCTCCCCACCTCCCTCTTTTCCCCTCACTCCTTCCCTTCCTCTCCTCTGCCCAGTATTGCTATTTGTATCCTTACCAGAGACCCCAAGCCATGGGTTCACCCTATCCTAAACTGAAAGTTCCAGAACCATCAGCTAAATGAACTTTTTATAAGTTAGTTATCTCAGGTATTTTGTTAGAAACATGACAGAAAGTTGATGAATTCAGTCTCTAAGGGGAGGCTTTCCTATTCACGAATTCAAGAGTGCATGCTGATTTTTTCTAGATGGGTTTGTGTTGGTTAATCTTGTTTATCAACTTGACTGGATTACAATATACCTGAAGCAGTGATTTGATGGTGAGGCCACTAATCTCATCATTGGGCTCACCCATTGATGAGTTCATAACTGAATGGACTATTAAGAAATTGGGCCAGGAGGACATAGGTCATGAAGTGTGGCCCTTGGAACTGTGTCTGATCCCTGCCCTGCCCCACTAGCACTTTCCAACCTACCCTGCTCCCAGGCCATCATAAGGTGAACATGCTTCCTCAGTCACCCTTCTACCATGATGTTTCCACCTGAGAGCCACCTGACCATGGACCATGAGCCCTTTCTCTTTCAGCTTTATGCATCAGGTGCTTTGTCTCAGCAATAAAACAACTAACTAACACAGTGTTTTTTTTTTTTTTTTCAGAAACAGTTTATGTGATCTTCCTTCTTAAATCTATCAGTACAGTGAATGTCATTGGTTTTTGAATAATGAACCAACTTTGTATCTCTGGAAAGAAATTTGCTTTGTTTTAATATGTGTTGTTTTATATTGCTTAATTCTTTTTTTTTTTTTTTCTTTGTGGAACTGGGGATTGAACTCAGGCCCTTGCACTTGCCAGGGAAGCACTTATTCCACTGAGCCATCTCGCCAGACCCAATTCTATTTGATTGAGGAGCTTTGTGACTATGTTAATGAAAGATTTTGGTCTATAGTGTTCTTTTTTTTTGCACTGTCTTTGGTTTTAACACAAGTCTTATTAAATGAATTGGATCTATGCTTTTTTTTTTTTTTTTTTTTTTTTTTTTTTTTTTTTTTTTTTTTTTTTTTTTTTTTTTTTTTTTTTGGTACTTTTAAGACAGGGTCTACAGGGTCTCACCGCATAGATTGGACTTGCACTGATCCTCCTGTTTCCAGCCTCCCACATGCTGGGATTATGGGTGTGCACCACCATGCCCAGTTTCAAGCACTGCCTCATAGCACCCAAGGGGTGGGGCTGGCACAGCAGGGATCGATCTCCTGGCCCCTGCATCTGCCTAAACAGGCACTTTAACCTGCTGAGCTATTTGGCCAGCCCTAAAATGAACTGGAAAGTGGTCCTTCTGTTTTCTCAAAAAAAAAAAAAAAAAAAAAAAAAAAACAATGTAGAATTGATGTAATTCTTTAAATGTTTAGTAGAAATCTTCAGTGAAACAACTTGGACCTAAAGTTTTCTTTTGAGGGAGAGAGTTTTAAAATTACAAACTCAGTTTCCTTTTTAGTTATAAGGTTAGTCAAATGATCTATTTCTTACTGGGTAAGTTGTGATACTTTGTGTTTTTTGTGAATTGGTCCTTTTCATCTAAATTGTCCAATTCACTTGTGTGGAATTATTTGTAGATTCCCCTGTTGTCCTTCTGCAGTCTGTAGAGTCTGGTGATTTCCTGTGTTCCCCTTCTGTACCACTAATTTCCCTGATCTTCAGTATTCACTTTGTAATCTTGCTCTAGTCTTGTCAATTTCATTGATTTTTTCAAAGAACCAGTTGTTTGGTTAATTGATTTTTGTATTGTTCTTTTCTGTGCTCCATTTTATTGATCCCTGCTCTTTATTATGTCCCTCTTCTTGCTCTGGATGTATTTTGCTATTCTTTTACCAAGTTTTCAAAGTGGCCACTTAGATCAATTTGGAACTTTTTTAAAAAAGTACATACTTAATACTATGTTTCCTTCTCAGCACTGTTTTGAATGTGTCTTATACATTTTAATGCATCATGTTTTCATTTGTATTCAGTTCAGGCTATTGTTCAGTTTCTCTTTGACTTCCTTCTGGACTAGTGTAGAAATACGGGTTTTCCTTTTCAGTTCTTTGGAGATTTTCCTGTTCCCTTTCTGCTTTTGGTTTCTGCTTTGACTCCATTGTGGTCAGATAACAGCACACATTGTGTGATTTTAATCCCTTAAAATTTACTGAGATTTGTTTCATGGCCCAAGATATGGTATATTCTGACATATATTCTCTGGTATATGGAAAGAATTGTCTTCTGCTATTGTTGTATGGAGTGTTTTATAGATGTTTATTAGACCTCGTTAGTTGGCTTTTCCTTAGTTCTGAGCAATTGCAGATTTTTGGCCTCATTGGTCACACAATTGTTGAGGGAGATTCAGAAGTCTCCAGCTATATCTGTGGATTTTGCATTTCACGTATTTTCCAAGTCTGCTGTCTGCATGCACATTTATGATCTCTGCCTTCTTGGCAGATTAACCTTTCTTATCGGTTTATAGTGGTCCTCTCTGCATTTGGGTATTGTCTTTGCCCTAAAGTCTGCCTTATCTGCTAATTCAAGCGCTACTGCTTTCTTTTGATTAATGTGTGATGATATATTCTTTTCTAGTCTTTTACTCTCACCCTGCCTATATTATTATAATTGAAGTGATTTTATCACCATTAGCATAGAGTTGGATTTTTTCCTTCCTTCCTTCCTTCCTTCCTTCCTTCCTTCCTTCCTTCCTTCCTTCCTTCCTTCCTTCCTTCTTTCTTATTATGTAGTTGGTGTAGGGTCTCACTATGCAGCTTAGACTTATAGAAATCTTCCTGCTTTCAGCCTCCCCAGTGCTGGGATTACAGGCACACACTACCAGCCCTGGTCTCAGTGGCTCAGCATACCCAGGGTGGGGCCAGGGCAGCATGTGATACTGGGATTGAACCCTGGTCCTTGTGCTGCCCAAGCAGGCACTTAGTTTACTGAGCTATCTCACTGGTCCTGTTGGGTCATATCTTTAAATCCAGTCTGGCAATCTCTACCTTTTAATTTGTGCCTATGGACCATTTACACTTAATGTAATTATTAATATATTAGACCTTAAATCTGTCATTCTATCTGTTTCTATTATATTTTCTGTTTTGTTTTGTTTTTGTATATATTTCTGTCTTCTTTTTTCTGCCTTTTTGTGGGTTACTCAGGCATTCTTCAAAATTGCATTTTGATGCATTTTTAACGGCTTAGAATGTATTGCCTTATAAAGTTGTTTTAGTGATTAATCTAAGTATTACATTAGAACTCCCTGCAGTCTGTTGGTGTCATCACTTTGCCGGTTCAAGAGAAATACTAGAAAAATGACCTGTCCCCACACACTCTCGCCCTCTGCTATTTCCTCTGCAGGGTGTAACTACTTCCGTCCCATTCACTTGGAACCACGCCAAAAAAAAGCATTTCCACTTCAACTTTCAACCACAGTTTTAAAACCTGAAGAATAAGAAGACAAAAATAGGTAAACACAGTAATTTTTGTTTCTATTTTTTGGGTCTTTAAAATTATATTTGATCACTGAAATAACAATATCTATGACCTCATTTCACCTTAATTAACTCTGCACGGTTCTGCCTCCACTACCATGGCATGAGGCCATATAAATTTGGGGAGGTATAGTCAGTCCCTACACTGTTTAAAATTCTTTATTACTTTTTCTTTTAGAGAGAACACACTTTGGGTGATGCTGCTTTGACCACTTCTGTTGACATTTCCAGGTTTCAGAGTCCTTCAGCTCCATTCTTTTATTTTTTTTATTTTTTGTCCTTTTGAGACAGGGTCTACTAAACAGTTCAGGCTGGCCTTAAGCTCACATTGTAGCTCAGGCTGGTCTCAAACTCACAATCTTCCTGCCTCAGCCTCCCAAGTGCTGGGTTTACAGGCTCATGCCAGCACGCCCAGTCTCAGTCGCTGTCTCAGCATGACCCGGGGACAGGACTAGCAAGCATGTGGTGCTGGGGATTGAAACCCGGCCGTGAGTGTGTCTAAACAGGCGCTTTAATCCACTGAGCTATTTGGCCAGCCCTTGGCTCCATTCTTGGCAGTCGGAAAGAAAAACCAAGAAACTCATTACAATATTATTCCTCTGGTCTGGATGTCGGCAGACTTTCTATCTTGTTTTCCCTACTTTATAGAGATTGTGTGTGGGGGGGGGCTCACACACGCTTGTTTTATACATGATGTTAGCAATTAAAAGTTTACTTAGTGAAAGGATAGAGGAAAATACATTTATGAGAAGACACTAAAATATTTTTCTCTTCAGAAATAGACAGGAAAGGCAGACACAGCAGCCGGGTTTCGATTCCTGGTGTGCGGCGCTGGCCCTGGCCCCACCCCCAGGACACTCTGAGGTAGGGACTGAGACTGGGCGTGGTGGTACACTTGTAATCCCAGCACTTGGGAGGCTGAAAACGGGAGGATTGAAGGAAGGAAGGAAGGAAGGAAGGCAGGAAGGAAGGAAGGAAGAAAGGATGAAGGAAAGAGGCGAAGAGAAGAGAAGAGAAGAGAAGAGAAGAGAAGAGAAGAGAAGAGAAGAGAAGAGAAGAGAGAGAAAAATGTGTCTATGTATAGACAGACATTGTAGGCCTGTTCCTGGGCATCATGGGCCAAAATCTGGGTATTGGCAAAACATTAATTGGTTTATGAACTTTAGTTGATATGTATATACTCACAGGCACTGCATTTATTTATTTTTGTTTTATTTTGTTTTGTTTTGTTTTTGGCGGAACCAGGGATTAAACTCAGGCCCTTGTGCTTGCCAGGGAAGTGCTTATTCCACTGAGCCATCTCCCTGGCCCCTATTTTTGTTTTGTTTTAAAAAGAAAAAAAAGTAAAACAAAATTTCAAAACAAGATGAAAGGAAAGTAACAATAGGTACTACATTGCATATTATTATCTTTAAATTAATTATTGAAAGTATAAGATACAGGCATTGAATTGTCCAAACAACATTAGCACAAAGCTTTCTTTTTAATGAACTAATATATATTAGTAGTATAATGATCTTACATATGCTTTTTTTTTTCCAGAACCAGGGATTGAACTCAGGCCCTTGCACTTGCCAGGGAAGCACTTATTCCACTGAGCCATTTCCTCAGCCCCTTACATATGCTTTCCTCTTTCTTCTTTTCTCCTTTCCCACATCTCAGCTTCTCTTTCCCTTTGGAAATTTCCTGCCATTTACCAATATCTATTGTACCTTTTGGATCTTATTTACTTTTTCAGCTTCTCATTCTAGGGTGACAATCTGATGTTTATACATGTGAGTCTGGTTTATTTCACTTATGAGTGTGGTCTCAGGTTGCATCTGTTTACCTATACAAGTCTCTAGTTTGTTCCTCTTTATTGCTGAGTAGTACTCCACTGTATAAAAAGACCATATCTCCTTCTCCATTACTCTGCTAATGAGTACTTGGGTTGTTTCCAGGATCCAGCTATTACAGATTGTGCTGATATAAACATGAGAGCACATATATCACTGCAGTACAATGTTTCTGTTGTTGTTTGCTTGCTTCACATATTTATTACAGGATCTACAGTGTCTCTCTATGTAGATCGGAGTTATAGGGATCCGCCTGTGTTCAGCCTCCCAAGGGCTGGGACTATAGGCTGTGCCACCATACCCAGTGTTAGTTGCCATCTCAGCATGCCCCAGGGGGTGGGGCTGGCACGGCAGGCCCAGGGATTGAACCTGGGCCCCTGCACCTGCCTAAGTAGGTGCTTTGATCCACTGAGCTACTTGGCCAGCCCAGTGTATATTTCTTATGTGCCTTGTAAATTCTTTTTGCAGGAAGCCAAATTAACCTTTCACGTTGGGAAAACTCAGATATCTTCTCTTGCTGAGGCTTAAACCAGGAAGTACTGTAGGATGGGCTGGCCTTGTTTGCTCTAGGCCAGGGGTCCTCAGAATAGTGTCCACAAGCTTTAGATGTGTGTCACAAAATTACTTTCACAGTAACACTGAGAGGACTTTTTGCCTTTTGTCTGTGTTCAACTTTGCACAAGTGTTACACACACAGTGCGGGTACAGGTACTGACACCTTAGCATGAGTCCCATGGTGCCCTGCAAAACCATAAGGGTATGAAAGATCCATTGATTTGAGAGGATAGAAAGACAAGCCACAGATTGAGAAAAACATTTGCAAAAGACATATCTGCTAAAGGACTGGAATCCAAAGAACTCCTGAAACTCAACAATGGCAACACAATTAAATAATATACAAAAGATCCACACACACACCTCACAAAGGAAGACACACAGATGGCAAGCATGCCTGTAATGAATCTCCACTTCTAGTATCACTAGGGAACTTCAAGTTAAAACAGCAATGACACCGCGGCATGTGTATTAGAATGGCTAGCATTTAAAAACTCTAACATACACACACACAACTCTAACACTACAAAATACTGACAAGAATGTGAAATGGAAGCTCTCATTTATCACTGGGGAATGCAGAATGTATGAAGACTTCACAAGATGTTCTTATAAAAATATTGAACTTTTTTTTGACAGAACTGGGGATTGAACTCAGACAAAAATATTTATTACAAAAATAAACACAGAGTTACCATATGATTCAGAAATCACAGTCTTGGGTGTTTACCTAAAAGAGTTGAAAACCTATGTTCATACAAATGTTTATAGAAAATTTCCCTAAATTGCCTCAAACTAGAAGCCACTACAGTGTACTCCAAAAATCAAATGGATAAGACTGTAGTTAATAAAAAAATGGAATATTACACAGTGATAAAAAGAAATGAACTATCAAGGCATACAAAAGTATACAGGAGCATTAAATGCATATCACTTGCCGGGCGTGGTGGCACATGCCTGTAATCCCAGCACTCGGGAGGCTGAGGCAGGAGGATTGTTGTGAGTTCGAGACCAGCCTGAGCTACAAAGTGAGCTCGAGGCCAGCCTGAACTGCATAGTGAGACCCTGTCTCAAAAAGACAAAAAAAAAAAAAAAAATGCATATCACTTAGTGAAGGATACCAGTCTGAAAAGTTTAAAGATTGTATAATTCAAACTATATGATGTTCTAGAAAAGGGTAACTTACAGAGACAATGAAGGATCTGTGGTTTTCAGATTCAAGGGAGGGGAAGAGGGAATGAATTTCCTGTGAGCACAGGGAATTTTTAGGGTAATGAAAATATTGTGCATAATTCTGCAGTGCTACATACATATAATTATACATTCATCCAAACCTATGGAACTGTACATCAGAGTAAATGAACCCTACTGTAAACTATGGACTCTAGTAATCATAGTGTATCAATATTGGTTCATAAATTTAGCAGTATACTGCACTAAGGCAAGATGCTAATGACAGGGATGTGACATGGTTATATGAGAGCACTGCACACTGTCCACTTAATTTGATGCAAACATAAAACTGCTTTAGGCCAGGGAGATAGCTCAGTGGTCTAAGTGCCTGCTCGGCAAGAGCAAGAACCTGGCTCGATCCCTGGTATCACATTCCGTGCTACGCTGGTGCGCACCCCTAATCCCAGTGCTGGAGAGGCTAAAACCAGAAGTATCACTATAAGTCCAAGTTGTGTAGTGAGACCCTGTACCAAGTAAACAAAATATTTTTTTAACTGCTTTAAAAGGTAAAAGTTTGTTTCAAAAAAGAAGTTCGCTGATAGAATTTCATATTCCACATTCTAACTAACATTTAAGAAACTACTACTTGTCAAGTTTTGGAAAATATCCATAATTACTTGAAAATCTCGTTAGAATACTCGCTTTTCGAACTATGGAGCTATGTGGATGCTCCTCCTATATGTTAGCTAAAGCAGCAGATGACCATGGATTGATGAAGTGGACAGGAGAACCCAGCATCACCATTTTAAGTCAAATAAAATCCCGCACAATCCCTCTCTTCGCATAATTTCCTTTACTTTAGAAAAGTTATTTTAAATGTTATGTACGTTAACATGCAATGATTCATCATTACTTTTAGTCAATAATCACTTAAAACATCTAATCTTTTAAATTTCTAAATATTGGTAGAGGGCTGGGAGATGGCTCAGTAGAATAAGCGCTTGCCTGGCAAGTGCAAGGGCTTGAGTTCAATCCCTGGTTTTGCCAAAAAAATAAAAAATAAACGAATATATAAAGAAAACAAGAAAGCCTCACTATATTAATCAACAATGACTCTGGGGGACAGTATATGGGGCATAACAGGACCTTAGAGAAAACCAAAAACACCATCCATCCTGGGGAAACTAGAAGCACACTGATTTAAATATTGATAGATATAACTCACACAAACAAATGGTTTCTAGAGTCTTCAAAACTTCTTAAAAATATAAAGGAATAGTGAGACCAAAATGTTTGAGGACCACTGCCATCAGTTTGGTTGAACTAAGTTCCTGGACCCTCTGACCGGTGATAAACTAAGAGCAACTACATCTACCAGCTACCTAAAGGCTGCCGGGGTCCAGGAATGACCACCATGCCTGTCCAGGTGTGTTTTGTGCATATATTTTTTTTCAAGAGTGAATGTGGAATTTGTTCCATATTAAAAAAATAATAAAATATCAAGGTAAATTAAAAAAAACAAATGAAGTCAAATATACAGTGTAGGGACATAAGGCTTGTTATTACAGCTTTTAATGGCAGATAGTTTACAATAAACACTGGGCTTTGCCTGGGAGAAGAGCAGCACAGACAGGAGGTCATTACTTGTCCAGCTCCAAGCCTCAGAAATCCTGGAATCCTTCCAGTTGAATAAGGCCAGTGTGCCAACTGTCACTCGTTCGGGCTAATGCTTTTTTGTTGTTGCTTTAATTAAATTGGAGGAAAAAAAAAAAAAAGAACAGGAGATAAACCTCCATCAAAAATGCTGCCGTTCCACGGGTGACAACTCCATGACCCATCACTTTATACTGTTCATATTAGTCTTGGGTGAGTCCGATAGACTCCCGGAAGTGGAGCTGGGAAGGACCCTGAGAGGGTCTGCAGACCCCTACAACGGCCCTCGGCCAGCAGATGCAAACGTTGCGGCCGAGAGCTCTGTAAACAGTATGAAGAAGGTAGCTCAGTCCCCATCCAGATGAGAATGTCAGCGAGACTTTTAACTAGCTTTGCATCGTCACATATGAGAGAACAAATATACAAACACAGATAAAAATAGAAAGAGAAAAATTATGCAAAAATCCTGTCGTTAAATGTGTGGGCCTCAGGGCTCAAGTTGGAAGCCAAGCAGCTTTCCGAAGACTTGGAGGTTTTAGATAAAGAAAATAGAACCACTTTTTTGTCAACAACCGTTACCCACCTCTGGTTATCTGAGGACAAGGGGACTACTCTCAGAAACACACCCGAAGTGGATTCACACAGCATACAGCCTAATTTTAGGATTTTTATACTTATCAAAGGAATTGTGGCAAAAACTAGGTTTATGTGTAGGGAGAATAACCAAGAAGCAGATGACGTACATATAAGTTCTTTATGAAGCACATTAGAGATTATATTAATCTCTAATGTGCTTCATAAACAACTTATATTTATGTTTGCTTTATAAATACTTCAGAGTAAAGGATAATTTAGCATGAACTCAAACTGTTAATTAAAAAGCATTCACTAGTTCTTATTAACACCTTAGATTATTTCAAATCAAGGGCTCTCAATGTCATGCTGGGCTAGGTATTTACCCAGAATGTTTTTTTTCGTTGAAATGAAAACCTTGTAAAGGGTAATTCCAGTTTTTACTTTATCATTCTGTTGGCTAAGAAGGTACCATGGTGCTACAGTGGAAACTCCATGTCATTATAGAATGAATGAAGACATTTTTCCTTAGCTATAGTTCTGTTTTACAGAATTAGTGTCTGTCCTGAGGTGATATTAGTAAATCTGACACATTTCATTTTCAAAAAGAATCTTTTAAATGAATTATATGAGATCTGGTGAATGCTAATGAACTTAATTTCAATTTCATGGTGCAAATGTATGACACTGTGGAGGTACCATATCCAAGAAAGAATGTAAAAAATGAGAAATGAATAAGCGTTAGAAGCGATCTGAGGCAGCTCTGCTGGGTTATTTTCCTGTCTCATACTGATTTTCACTTTCACCAGTCCCTCACACTGGGGAAAAGTATGATTGTATTAGACCAACACTGTGGGAACCAAGAAAATCAGTGAAGAACCTGAAGTCATGGGCTTACCTGAAAAGGTTATCCTCTGAGGGATTACAGGCAGAATGCAACCCACCTGTCAGCTGTCTTGGAGCCTTCCAGTGTTTTCCTAAAATCTGAATTAATTGCTCACATTCACAAATCAGGATATTTCGGAAGATCAGAAACCAAACCATAGCTCCGTGGATTAGAGTGCGCAGGTGCTGTGGGTTCAATCCCAGAGCCTGCTGTGCCAGCCCCGCCTCCAGGGTGTGCTGCTACGGCCACTGAGACTGGGCATGGTGGTGCACGCCTGCAATCCCAGCTCTTGGGACGCTGGAAACAGGCAGATCACTACAAGTCTGATCTAGTAGCGAGACCCTGAACACCCTGTAGATTCTTCTTTAAAATACAAAAAAAATAAATAAATTAAATTAAAAGAATAACCAAACTCTCAAATTTCCAACTTTTCTGAACAATTCAAAGGTTTGATTCCACTGTGTAATGATCTGTGTAATGCTAGATGTTGCAAGAAGGAGGTGGGCCAGGGTATTCCCCTCAGAAGGGCCACCCCTAGCTGGCCAGAGCCCCTGCCCCGCCACCTTATGTTTCTGTTTGGCACCCAGAAAGTTTACTTGTCAGACCTCTTAGCAAGGCAGCTAACTGAGGCTGTGTTGGTGCAGAAGAGGCTGGTTCAAAGTGCTTTATGCCTTTGGGGGTCCTCCCCATCTCTGCTTATAAAACTCTAACAAAATACAGTTTAAGCTCCCAGTTGGATCTGAACTAGGGAGCAGTCTGTCAGCCTCATCTCAAGTTATAATTTCTCTGAATATTTTCTGGAAATAAAGGTCACAGCCCTTTCTTTTTCTCTTCTTTCATTCTTTTTTTTTTGTTTGTTTGTTTTTTTGTTCTGATGTCTTGTTTGTTTTTGAGACAAGATCTTGCTATGCAGTCCAGGCTGGGCTTGAACTCACAATGTAGTCCAAGCTGGCTTTGAACTTGCAGTGATTCTCTCCTGCCTCAGCCGCCTGAGTGCTGAGATCACAGGCATGTGCCACCACACTTGGCAAAAGCCCTTTCTCAAAATTTGTGTCTAATCTAGGTTGAGCTGGGTGGGGAATGTGTCCCAATTCAACATGAGTTCTGGAGTCATCCAGGAAATTGTCCCACAATAGACGTAGCACTGCAGTGTTTCTCTATATTTGAGATGGAGTCGAGAGGGCATGGGCTCTTTGCCCCTCGCAAACTGTGGGCAACTCGCTGGCTCAGCCTCTGTTTCTACCTAGGAATAGCCTGGGCTGCTTAGGGGATGTTTCTGTCCCAGTGGCTAATCCACACATTTGAATTACCTGGGGGGCTTTTTAAAAATGTCAATGCCTAACCCTGATTCCTTCAGTGAGAGACCGCAACCTCTTAGCATGTCACTGGTGTTCCCTAAGGCACCAAGAGGAAGGAGAGACACAAGGTTAGGCGCTCAGAGAGGTTCCTTCCCTCCTGCACTTCTTTGTTCCCTGTGGCTTGGGAGCAAGTGCTGAGAGTGTAGGCGTCATGCCGTTAGTGCTCCTTCGTATCTAATTGCCAGCAAAGGGCATTTGCTTCACTCACACAGGGGAGGCATAGGCATAGCATTTTGGTTTTCATAGCAAGCTGTGAGGACATTTCTGGACTGGAGGACCAAGCGCTGACACTAGGACTTCTCAGTTCACGCTCCAAGGCATTCTGATTCCCCGCTGCAAGTGACTGCCTCTTGAAAGGAATCTAAACTATCGCCATTGGAACTTTACTGAGAGCTTCTCTGTATAAGGCCCTCCCCAGCCAGTGTTGCTCTTCAGCACCTGAGATCTGACTAATCTCAGCTGGAATGTGCTGGAAATGCAGAACATATACTGGGCTTTGCATAATTAGTATAAAAAACATAAAACACCGCCATATTTGTTTATTTATTTATTTATTTTGAGACATAATGTCACTGTGTAACCCAGGCCTTCTGCCTCAGCCTCCAGAGTGCTGGGATAAGAGGCATGTACTGTCACACTCGGTCCTCCATAAAAATCCATAGGTTGGCTTCATGTTGAAATGATGCTTTAGGTAGCGGAGATAGCCCAGTGGCATAAGTGCCTGCTTAGCAAGCACAAGGTCCTGAGTTCAATCCCTAATACCAAAAAAGAAAGGAAGGAAGGAAGGAAGAAAGAAAGAAAGAATGTTTTCAAATATGACCCCTAGAAAACATAACATGACTTATGTGGCTCATATTAAATTTCCATTAGCACTGATTAAGAGGTGTCCACTTTAGGAAACTTTATTTGAAGCCTATAGCATACATGCATTTTTTAATGACAGTTTCTCATTATGAACTAAGTTGGAGATTGAAAAACATTCAATTTGGGCTGGGGAGATAGAGCAGGGGTCTAAGTGCCTGCCTGGCAAGTGCAAAGACCTGGGTTTGATCCCTGGTACAACATGCCATTCCAGCCCCAGGTATACTCTGCCAGCCCTGAAACCAGGCATGGTGGTGCACACCTGTAATCCCAGTGCTGGGAAGGCTGAGACAGGAGGATCAGTATGAGTCAGAGCTGTGTAGTGAGACCCTGTACCAAACAAAGAAAAAAGCAAAACATTCAGTTGGCTACCCTTTACTGCACAGGGCACTGACTGACACTGCCCAGCCTTGGCTGGATGGATGTAAAGCTGACCGGCAGAGCAGGCCCTCAGCATCTTTGGGGGGTTGGTTACGAACCCCCTGAGAATACTACACCCTGCAGATGCTCAGCTCCCTATGTAAAGCAGCATGTAATCAATGTGCATCATCTCATATACTTTAAATCATCTCTAGATTATGTTTAATAATAAAATGATGTACATGCTATGGAAATAGTTGTCATACTGTATTGCTTAGAGAATAATGACAGGCAAAAAGTTGGTGTTTAGTGCAGATACATTTTTTTGAAAATGGTTTCCACCTGAGGTTGCCCTGAGCCCATAGAAGCAGAACCCTAGGACCTGGAGGGCCCACTGTACTTTATGCCTGTGGAATATTTTTATTCACCCAACTATGGCCCTGAGAGGATCCTGGAATGAAGTGAGGCTGCGGGCCATTTCCCCTCTTTCCACCTAACTTTCAGAATCCAATTCTGCATGTCTCTCCATTCACACACTCAGCCAGTTCTGTCCCTAGCGGTAAGCAAGGAGTTAGATTATTGGTCCCCTTAGTGGGGGTCAACAGCAAATGTCCCTCTTGCTGCAACTGTACTTTTCGTCCCTGGTTTTTCTCCAAGGTTTCAAATCAGTTGTTTCTACTGTCCTGGGAAATTTCCAAACAAAGAGCCCGAGACTGCGTTAGCAGCCTCCACCCTGGCCTTATCACACAGCCACAATACAGAGTAGGGAAGCAAAAACACGTCAGCCTGAATGCTTGGGAATATGCGCTGAAGGTGCAGGCAGCTGTGCAGAGCGCGTGGACCCAGGGCGCCTGGGCCTTTCAGACCTCTCGAGGACCTCTCTGCAGCTGCCCGCAGCGCTGGTAGCCTTGGACCGCGAGGCACGGAGCAGGTGTGTGCCCCTTATGCACCTCCAGACCAGTCCTGCAAGGCTGCTGTTGACAAAACTGTTCAGAGTCTTCCTCCAGACAGGGAGAAGAAAATGGTGCATGAGGGAGGAAAGGGCACCGGTGACAAAGCCGGGAGAGCTGACAGCTGACGTCACCCGCTTGCAGTCTGGCCAGCGTCTGGCACTGCCGAGAAAGGCTCGCGGGAAGGGAACTGACGCACCAGCGCGCACCGCGGACGCCCCAGGCAGCGCTGGGGACCCGGCTGTCCCGCCCGACCTACCGTGGGAACTTTCCGCTGGTCTTTCTCTCCCCCTCCAGTGCCTGCGTCTACCTCCTCCCTCCCCCAGAGCACAAAGGGCGCCTCTTATTCCGCTGGAAGGCACAGAATGTGAACTCCACGGCCTGATAAGCACTTGACGAATTAATACGTGATGATTATACGTTTGGGCCCGCTGGGGGTTCCGGGACAGTCTGCCATCCGCCCTGGGCATTTGGGGGAAAGGAGGCCGCAACCCTCTGCATCAAACCAGGCCTGCATTTCCAAACTCCAAACACATTTTAAAACAAAGATGAAGGAGAAGAGGCGTTGGGCAGGTCGGGGCACGAAGGTATTACCACCCTTGTGCACTAGCGCTCACTAAGATGCTGCCAGCGTGAGCCTCTGCGCGTTCCCACTGGCGGCCTTGCTGCTTTTTGGCGAGAAAGATCATCAGGACGTCTTGCTCTGTACTAAAACAGATAAAAGTAAAGTGTGTCAAAACACCGCCGGCGATCAGAGGGTTATCAGACTTTTTTAAACAAGTGGATCCACCATTGCTTCCTGGCTTTCACGATACATGGCCAGTATGTGCCTGATGCTCAAAAAGCTCAAGGTCCTAGCAATAGTTGCGTGGCCTTGGATAAGGAGCACAGGGAGCCTCTTTGTCCTCTGGTTTCTTCAGTGTATTAAAGAGAGATAATGCTATATTCAGTGGGAATGAAAAAAGCTTAACATTAGTCTGCATGAAGCTCTTTGAAATGCATGCAGGCCATCACAGGGTATGAATTCAGCACTTGTCCTAGGGCTCACTCAGAGCCCTTGTCTGAGCGTTTGCAAAATCTCTCTGGGGATGTGTATACACACACACACACACACACACACACACACACACAAATATATTTAAAATTCCTTAATTGCTTTTAAAATTTTTAAGTAAACACACTGGATGATGGTGAGGCCTCTGTGCAGGGTGCCCCCGGCAAGCTTGCCATGATAAGGGCTGTTTAAGAAGCCAAATCACATCAATGGAAGAATAGCAATGAGTCAATTGATGAAATATTGCATTAGCAGCGGCTTCTGACCCCATATGCTGCCAACCGAATGCTTTTTCCTGTCTTTGTAATTCAATCATTTTTCAATTAGATTAATTTCTTAATTCGCCCAGCTAAGCCACTTGTGTTAAACACACATGCACAACTCCAGCTGCAGGTGAAATAAGGACAAGTGGCCACTGGGCTGAGGCTCTGTTGCTTTATTCTGCAAGTGGACCATACCGTGTATCTTTTTTCTCTGAGAATCATTTGCCCAAACGTCTTTGTGGTGAAGTGTAAAGTCAGGCATACCCCAAGCCCCAAGGCAGAGACCCAGCCAGCCACCACGATATGAGTATGAAAATATGGCCCCAAGAGGCCCTCCCTGGAGCGCATCTGCCCAGCAAGAATTGGCTATATTTTAAAACATTATTTGAATGCAAACTAACTGGCTCAGAAGGTGGCTTTGTGAAGGCAGGGTTCTGAGGAGCTGGCAAACCCGCCCCACGCCTGTGCTCAGGCTTGCCGCAGATCCCGTTCCACATACAGCCAGGAATGTGTTTGAGGACTGACCGAGGTGAAGTCATGTTTTAAGAATGTTCTTGCCTCCTGACCCAGAGGGCAGCGGGAGCCTCCCAAGGGCCCAGAGCAGTGGTACCTTCTGTTGTCTGGCTTTCAAGACACCTTCCCGTCCTGCCCCAGGAAACCAGCGTGGGCCAGGCCACCCCTGGGCACTTTCTTTCCACAAGGCCTGAGAAAGAGCTTTGTCTTGTTGACATTTTTTAAAACGTAGTAACTTGAGGCTTAGGGTGAGGAGGGAAGAATGGGAGAGACAGGGACTAGGTGAGAGAAATGGAGTGGCTTGATAGGAGGAGAAAACGACAAAACAGAATTACAAGTCTATAAAACCAGCCAAGACATTTGTTGAGGAAAATAGAAATCTAAGAGCTGTGGTTTGGCATTTAGTGTTGGCCCATAACGAGAGAGGCAGAAGATAGGGAATTAGGGGGTGGGTGTAGGGGGGGAAGGAAGGAAAGAAGAATGGGAGGTAGAAGAGATCAGAAAGGAAGAACAACGAAAATGCCAGGCCTGGTGGCACAGCACTCTGGAAGGCTGAGTCAGGAAAATCACAAGTTTGATCCCAGCCTGGACAATGTAGTGAGAGCCTGTCTCTAATTTTTTTTTTAAAAAAGTTAAAAGGGTTGGGGTTGTAGCTCAATGTGGAGGCCCTGGGTTTGCTTCCTAGTGCTAGGGAAGCCTGGAATAAGAAGGAGGAAGAGGAGGAGAAGGAAGAAGAAGAAGAGGAGGAGAGGAAGGGGTGGGGAGGGAAGAGGAAGGAGGGGAAGAGGGGGTAAAAGGAGAAAGATTCCGTGTGTGACACAAATGTGTCAAGAGGGATGCTCTGAGAAAATGCATGTAAGAAAAGAATGAAAGTCAAAGATCAGGATACGCCACCTGAAGCAGGACATCAGGCCATGTCAGTGAGCTAGAATAAGAAAAACACTTTTTTTAAAAAAATGTATTTAGGACAGGGTTCATGGGGTCCACAGGGTCTCACTACACAGATTGGACTCATCATGATCCTCCTGTTTCCAGCCTCCCAAGCACTGGGATTATAGGTGCGCGCTACCACGTTCAATCTCAATCGCTGGCTCAGGATTGTGGGGGGCACTGCACTCTGCCTAAGCAGGCGCTTTGGTCCGCTGAGCTGTCTAGCTGGCCCTAGGGAAAACACTTGTGATAGTTTGTCTTCAGTCATCTTGTCTCATGCCAATCCACAAGCACACGCTTGAGGACAGCTGGAGCTGTTCTCAAAGACTGGACTAGGAATCACAAGGTCACAGCTACCCAGGCTTTCTCACGGGCCTCTGCCGTGTGCCACTCACGTACACACTGTGTGCATGCAACACCAGTGCACAGAACACGTGCACCTTAACGCTGCCCTGGGCCTTCCCGCTGTCCTCATGACAGACCCAGCCTGATGGCTAATGGCTGCTGCACTTTCCCTCAGAGCAGCCACACCCACGTCTCTTCTCTCCAGTCCCTGGGGCTTGCACTTGCCTTCCCAGTCCTGTTCTCTCTGCCCTCTCAGGGCTGGCTTTCTCCCATTCTTTAGGTCTCTGGGGAGCTCCCAGTAACCCTGCCACCACCCCCAATATCACCATCAGTGCACCCCATTAGCAGTCACTAATTGCTATTTGTCAGCATAAATGTATGGCTTATCTATATTTCAATTGCCCCTGACACCTACTAGCCATTCAGTAATTACTTGTTGATTAAATGCTTGGATAGAATGTCCTAGACTCACTGACTTGCTACACATAGCAGGGAGTACTGGCAGCAGGCCCCAATAACCCATCTTTGCTCCTATGTCTCTTTGTTTTCCACCTGGCTGCTCTGAACCTAGTTCCTACCTGTACCTTGAGGATGAGCCCTTGTGCCCCAGAGCAGCTAAGTCTAGATGGAGGGGAGGTAAGCAGCTGCTCTTGGTGGGGCAGAGGCAGTGAGAAACCATAGAGATGAAGAAATCAGTTTGAACTTTCATGTTCTTCTGTGTCATTAGGAAAAAATCAAAAGA